>JABFPB010007287.1:0-11170 GCA_022817645.1 Ceratoteleas bidentatus | reverse complement strand
CTACTTTCGGTCGCAAGAATATATAGGTAGTGCCTCGCTTTGTACTTGGCGCGAGACACTACCGTGTCTCTTGATAGCTGTATTCTGATATAAATCTTTCATATTATCAAATTAAACTAAGGGCATAGGTGGGTCGGCGCGCGTAGCGCGCCGGGCGGGGACGAGGACCCCCTTGTTATTGATAATACACAAAAAATAATAATCACACAAAACAAATTAAAACAAATAAATAAGCTACAAACCAATCAACTTATTTAATAAACAAATATAATTTAAGCTGTGAAATTGAGAAAAACAGTTTTGCAATTAAACCACTTCAAGAGATTGTAAGGTCTTAGGCATTGCCTGGTCACCCAGCAGTGACTCGTTTCGTATGTAGACAGTTGAAATCGAAAATACTACGTTTTCGATCGATCGCTTCGTTAATTGTTATAACGAAGCGATCGATCCTTTCAGACACAGCTAAGTTTTTCGATCCCTTGGGGTGGCTGTCACCAATAATTATTCGCGCACAAATTTTAATGCAGGAGTTGTGGATTTGTAAAGTTCAGTGGGATGATCCCCCTTCGAACGATATTACCAAACGTTGGGTAAACTTTGGCGCAGAATTATCACTTTTACAAAAACTGGTTATCCCTCGTTACACTGGGCCCGGGGAACCAGTTACGCTGACCAAACTCATCGGGTTTTGCATCACTTCTACAAAGGCTGTTGTCTATTCTGTTGTCTATTTACGACACGAATATAAGTCAGATTCAAACCATAAGCGTTCCTTGAATCGAACTCAATGGAGCTCTGCTCCTCACTATCGATCGATGAGATCATCTGTTTCACTGACTCGCTCATTGTCTTAGATTGGTAAGCTTCCTCCGCGTCCACTTGGAACATCTATGTGGCTAATCGTGTCTCAGCTATTCAAACCACATTGCCAGATGTAAAATTGTTACATGTCCCTACCAAACTGAATCCCGCTGACCTAAATTTTCGGGGTGTCTCCGTGAATGAGCTCCTTGTCTCGGAATTATGGTGGAATGGTTTTGAAATTCTACCGGGAGCAAGCTTTCCCAATTCCGATCAGGAAAGGGAGAACTATTTACTTGAAGTTCAAAGGGAAAAACGAAAGAGCGCTCTTCTTGCTTCACGAAACGAGGTTACTCAATTCCTGTTAAGCTATTCGTCATGGATAAGGCTTACTAGACTTCTTGGTTATTGGATGAGATTCATAACTATCCTATATGATCGCATTCTTAAAAGGGAAACTAACAAATCATCATTTCTAGTCAGGATGTGAAAATGGCCCAAAAGTTTATCCTTCGAACCTTACAACAGTGTTGTTTCCAGAAGGAAATTGAGAACCTTCAATCTAATCACCCAGTTGATAAGCAATCTAAGCTACACCAACATGCTCCATTCTTAGACAAAGAAGGAATACTCAGAGTTGGAGGGAGATTAATTCATTCTAATCTCCCATACGAGACCAAGTGTCTAATTATCCTGCCGAAACATCGCTTAACTAACTTACTTATTTCGTTCTACCACCAACGAGCTTTGCCTGGGGAAACGCAACTAACCTTATCCTTATTACGTGAAAGTTTCTGGATTCTTCACGCTCGAAATAGCATTAAGTCTGTTATTAGCAAATGCAATGCGTGTGCAACAAAGCTTTATTCTCTTCTCAACAAATGGCTGCTTTACCTCAAGCTAGATGTACACCATCCAGCCCTTTCAGTCACACAGGAGTCAATTCCGTCGGCCCTCCCGTACAAAACAGAAACTTCATAAAACGTCATTTTGACGTACCGCAGATGTTTCTAAGTTTCACTAAATGTTCATTTGACGTTTTATGACGTTTATGTTCTGTACGGGCTAATTTGATTCGAAACACACCCGGTCGCGGACAACAGACTCACAAAGCGTATATAGCAGTGTTTGTTTGCTTCGCGAGTCGTGCCATACGTTTCGAACTGTTTAACGATTACACATGCTTTTCTTCAAGCATTCAGAAGGTTTGTATCTCTAAGAGGTACAAACCTTTTGAATGCTTGAAGACCTTTTGACCCTCCACGTTGTACAGTCATAGAGGCAATAATTTCGTCGGCGCCGATGCCGAGCTTCGTCGCGCTTATAACTTAGTAATTACAGATGCAAAATGGGACAATCAATTAACTCAGGATGGAATTAAATGGGTCTTCATACCACAAGCTGCGCTACATCAAGGTAGGATCTGGGAAGCCGGAGTACGGTCACTTAAACATCACCTTAGAACAGTCATCGTTTCGTTCAGTCCAAGGAGGGAGGAAATGGCCAGTATTTTGTGCCAGATACAGGCTAGCATTCCAGGCCGCTCACTCCTCTAACTGATGGCCTTACTGACAGGTCCGCTCTAACTCCAGGTCATTTTTTGATCGGTCGTAGCTTGAAAAGTGTTCCTGGAGAAGATATGTCGACCAAACCAGAGAGTCTCCTGAAACGATGGTAGCAAGTGGAGTGAATGGGCCAATCCTTTTGGAAGAGATAGAGCCAGGACTATCTCCTAACCCTCCAAGTCCGCAAAAAGTGGCAAAATCAACTACCGAATCTAAAGAAAAGAGACGCACTTCTTCGCGACCCCAACCGTCCACCTTGTGATTGGGCCCCAGGACGTGTCTCGGCGACAAGAGCAGGACCAGATGGACTAGTTCAGGAAGCAAAAATCAAAACAGCTCACACTGAGCTAACACATCCTATCACTCAACTTTGTATCCTGCCAATCCATGACTAAATTTTTATTTTAATTTTTTTTTCTCACTGTTTTTTTTCACATGCCTACTCACCTACTAACCATTCCCCACTTCAAATGTATGTATAGAAACTTATTGCTTTTAAATTTTCAGTCCTATAATGGAATACGAGGATTGCCTCGAGCTCCTCTGCGAATCGAGCATGGACGAAGCAGGATTCGACGAATTTCATCGTCACCAATTTTCGATCGATCAATTTTAAGAGGCGTGGCTCGGAAATTCCAAGCAGGTGACTTCGCGCGAAGATGCTTTCTCCATGTCTCGCTTGTCAGATACAAGCTCAGGAGTGAGTAGTTCCAGTTCTCAGAGGTCGCTTCCCAAGTCACCATTAAGGCAGACGCATGGGTGGAAATGCTGCGTCAAGAAACCCTAAAGTCCATACCGACGCGAACTCCGGGGGCGGACTGCCGCGAGCTTTCCGATAAGGAATATCAACGTCGGCTGCAGGTTCACGACAGCTTCCGCTTTTTTAAAGTGGAGTTTGATCCTCCTGACCGAAAAAACGCCCCTCCGTCAGAGCGAATGCGATACCACCTACGAATGCCTGAATTGGCCAACAAGCGGTATCGAAAGATCCGTAAATGTGTTGCAACTGGGCACATCACCGAACGGTTCAACGACAGGGACCTAATGTACTCGCATTTTCAGCCAGTTGAGAGGAAGGTCCGGCTTTTACGAAGCCGTCGAACCCTCTGAGGAAACGTGGAGTGAGAGGGGATGGAGCGACGCTGGACAAGCGGGTGCTGCTGTAATGAACATTTCCTTTTGAACGACTTCAGCCGTTCAAGGTGTGATAAGAAAGGCAACCGCCATCCAGTTCACGCGCGATTCGGCCTAGCTGCAGTGACGGTGCAGTACTCGACCGCCATCTCTCGGGGACAAGTGCCAATTCACCTCGCCGGATGCGGCGAGTCGCTGATCACTCATGTTATGTATGCCGCTTAGCCGCCCGCCACTGTCCCGCGCCGTCTTGCGTGGGCTCTTCTCCATGGTCAGCGCTCACATTTTATGATCGCGAACCCAAGCGAGGAGCTTCACTGTGACGCTTAGGAGTCCTGAGCGCTCGAACCGACGGACCGCAGGAAGCTGGTCGTCCCGGCACCTGCCAATTTCCTAACCTAGTGTTATAGTCCGTCGGATCTTCCGCTTTCTAGTCATTTTGCTTTCACACACGCTTTTATTTTCATTGTTTGTACTTGCTTGTGCTTTTTATTGGTAAGTGGGAATTGATAAACTAAGATTTCTGGTTATCAAAAGTGTGAGGGGAGTCTGGTTATCAAAAGTACGAGGGGGCGCAATTCTCAACTTTTATGTTTTGTATTTCGCAAAAATTCAGTGTCCCAGTAGTCGAAACCACCTGTCCATTAGAGTTTGCCCGTTTTAGGCTCCCGACTCGACTGCTGTGTTTATATATTTTTGTTTATGTGTTCAAAGGTTTAAATAGTTTTTGTTATGAGAACAAGTGTTATTCCATTTAATCTTCTATCTTACAGCAATAATAAAGCAACGTTAATCAAGAAAAAATTAGGGGCGTCCTCTTCTTTGTTAACAAAGTAGTGTTTGATAATAATAAGGGATGTTCCCTTTATGTCTTTACTTTGGTTTGTTTTGATTAGGGTGTTTTTCCAGAATTCAATCGAATCGCTTTCACCTTTATCATACAGTTCACTCAATTGCTACCAAGATAATTCAAAAGCTTATCAGAGGTTTTAACAAGTGCAAATCAATGAAGATCTTATGTACATATAATTTGTGACGCGGGTTTTGGCTAGTCAGTAACTTTGACTTTAACATATAGCTTATTTTCGTTTTATTTGGGTCCGTGAGTAGCGGTAATTTGGGAAATTTGAACTGTATATGTTTGATATGGTTTGTATGTGTGTGATATGGTATGAATGGTCAGTGTTTCATATTGTTTTCATATGTTTTAGTGTTTATATTTCATGATTTTCAGCTATTTTCTTTTTTGTACTGTATTCTGGAGGGAAATCGAGTTTGAAGTGGCACGTAACGAGGGACATCGGACCTTCTTTAATCCACGACCATATTGGAAGCTAAGGTCTATCGTTGAGTCTCGACAGTCATGCGTGGTTCGGAACTTTAAAGTACATCAATGTGGCGTGCCGCTTGTTTTCGGCCGTTCGCCACGCGGGCGACGGCCATTTGTAGTTTGTGGCGGGGAATAAATTTACTTCTTTATGTATGTGGTACAAATCATTTCGCGCCCCTCCCCACTTCACGGGGGGATGAGCAAGCACGAGGAGCAGTAATGGCGAGGGGCACACGAAAGCAGAGACGGAAAATCCGTGCCCGTGGCGGACATCCGCCTGGCGCCAACCCCGTCTTTTGTGTGGTGACGTTCAGTGACCATACCCGGTCCTGGTAATCACGGACGGGCATCACACCTTTCATTGTATGTTATGGTAACTTGTTATCATTTTAATGGATATAAACAAATTGATATAATTAATTATTGCATGATTAAAAAAACGAAATATTCTTCCCCAAATACTTTTTTATAAATAAATTTAAAAGCAGTGAAGAGACAAGTTTATTTCGTCGAAACACGCGGAAAAATCGTGTTCCCACAATGCTTTTACATTTCTTCATGCAACATATTTTCGCTTATTGCAACGCATTGTCCCGTCACTGAAAACTAAATTTGGTATGATAATTCCATATAACAATTAATGACAATAATTGAGGAAACCTTAACTTCGTGGGAGAAGACAGACATAGCAGTGAAAGAATACACTCTTCATGAAGACCAGCCTAGTGTCACTGCATATCTCGAAATTTCATCTGTCCAGTTAAAATCGGATTCCGCTGAAAGCTCTGCTAGAACATAGACCGATTTATATAAGCAGGAGCGATATCTCCTCGTCCCACCAATTTACAGTCACGTGTATGTTAACCGCTGAATGGCTCCGCGGCTAAATCAATCAAGTCGAGTTGGGCGGTCCTACATGATTGGTGCCTCGAAAGGCGCTAGTAGAATAGCTTTCTCTTTCACCGGGTTTGTTGCAGTTTCTGCAAGCAGCGGGGATATCCTATATTCTATAAGTGCCCAATGTATTTCCAACCATTTGTTATTCTCTTCAAGTCGAGACTGCATTTAGAGCCAACGCGCTTAATGACGTAGAGCACGTACTTTCAAACTGACCGTACAATTTAATATGTTATTAATTGACCGTACTAGGGGGCTCCGCACCTGCACGCTTCGCGCGCCAAACCCCCGGGGCAGGGACTTGGCCCCCGGCGCAATACGTGCGACTCTCCCTCGTATTTTATATTTATCAGAATGTAGAAGCGAACCGACATCCCATTGGTCATATATGTATTTTACGGGGTAACACTCCTTAAACATATAAACTCAAATTATTGCTATATCTATCAGAAATTAAACCCTTACCGATATCCCATTGCGGTTAAATGCATTACGTAAGAAACTTTGTTCCACCCAAAGCCAATAAATCGCGTGTCATATTGCGGTGATGATTTTGGCACCACTAGATAGGGTTCAAAATCAGGTTCCCACTGCACCTGAAAAGTATACAGAAATTTCACCTTACTTAATTCACATCATATATTGTAACAAGTAAATTATTTTATGTATAATTGTTTCACCCGCAGTGGGACGCTGGGCATCCATCAAGGATTTAATTCACCAAAAACTAACTTTTACGGGATACTTGGGGTCGCTGAGCACGAATCAGACATCAGGTATTTAAAATTCAAATTTCAATGGTGGATCCAATATAGCGGACCAAAAGAAAGGTCCCTGCACTAACCTTATGGAAATTTGATCCCAGTCTAATTATCTGCAAATTTAGTTTGTTGTTCAAAGTGTCCTGATTAATAATTTTCATAGGCACACATACGGAAAATCAATTATTTTGCAGTTATGGGTCATCAAAGGTTTAAAATTTGATTACCGTTATCATCAACTATATGCAAGTTAACAGTTGAACGCCCGATGGCACATTTTTTTCCCAGTAGAGTTTCATTAAAGTCGTTCTTTATCAAAGTAAATATCACAGCAGCATTGTTTAAAAAAAATGCTAGAGCCGCATAAGATAGTGAAAAGTGCCCCACTTCGAAATGGAATAAATGTTTCTTTCAGATATTTTTGACCCAAAAAAGGCGCTTTCAATACTGTTTAACCTCCTTCCCCCTCTCCGTAAACTCAAAAATCGTGTTTTTCTTACTTTATTATTTTTCAGCGAATTTTGCTTATGAAATGGCATAACAAATGACGTGCATCTACATGAAAATTTTCAGAAAATATTTTTTATATTGGTTTTTGTTGCGAAATGCAAATCAATACGTACATTTAAAATTTTTGTGTATTTAAACATTACTTAACAACGTGTTTATTAACGTGATGTCTTGAAAACAATATTACCCCAAAAATTAGCTACATTTTGGAATTTTTTCACATTTTTCAGATTGGTGCGACATGTTGAAAAAATAAAATTCATTATTGTTTCCTATTTTTGTCTCCACTTGGAAAGTCACGAACTCGTGTTGTGACTTTCCAAAATATTACAACCAGGTGATTTTCAAAGTTCTTCATGTCACTGGTTGTAACTTCGAGAAATACACTGTTTCTTGTAATTTAAAATTGACGAAAAGTTGAGTTTACCCTATTTTATACACAATTACTCTACATAAAAAAAGGGTAGTTCTCGAATGTACAACCAGTGGCACGAATAACTTTGTAAATTATCTTGTTTTAATATTTAAAGTTCGACAAATAATGTGTCATTAAGATGTCGCGACGCCGGATTGTGACCTTCCCTTGTCAGTGACTATCTAACTATATTTATTTCATGTTTTTATTTCAAAAGAATATGTTTTTTTAAGGGGACATCCCGGCAAAATCGCTAAAATCTGTAAATATTAAAGTTGTTGCTGATTAAAAAATTTAAAATTCGTTCGACGTTGCTAGGGGAGTTGTTTTCTGTTAGTAGTTTTAGTTTGACGTTTTCAGACGTTGATTCTGAGCGACTTTGACAGTTTGTAAAAGTAATAATAAACAAATTTAAATCAAGTCTGGAGTTTTGATTGAGAAAAGTGTCATAATTTAGCTCATCGGAGCGTGCATCGGATGGTGATTTATGATTGCGGAGCCTGACGACGGATCAACAAAATGATAAGAAGTTCAATACCAATTGATCGCTGATGAGCGAGTCCGTTTTTCTTGTCATGATAGCTAAGGATCTAGAAAACAAGATCGGTCATTAATGTGAAGACCGGAAGACCGCGATAGAGCGGGTAATTTTTTCTCTTGAACTGACTGTGCTGTCATTTGCAGTTGATCGCTGCGATGCGAGTTCCATGTGATCACTGCGATGAGAGAAAGGATCACCCTTTTTTGACTTTCAGGTTCCCGATTCTGTGTGGCGCTGCGGTCGCAGCAACAAAGGTATTTATCTAATTCTTTCAGATTTTACTGCATTTGGGTGTAGATAATCAATTTCGATAGAAATTGCGAAAAACAAAATAACTGTTTATGATATTGTTGATAACAAATGCAAAAAAAGCCATTTTTGAGATACCGTTACTGTAGTTTTTATTAGATTTACTTTCTCCTCTCATTCCTGACATCTAGCAGCGCAAATTGTCTAGACGGAATTTTAAAATTAATTAAAATAAGAAAGTTGTAGCCATATTTGTAAGAAGTATCAAAAAAGGGGTCAAAATCGAACTACTCTTAAAGTTAATTGTTAGCAACTACGTTTAGTAACAAAATTTCTAGATTTTTTTTCTAGAAATGTGAAATTTTGTCTAGACAAATTGTTCCTCATACACTTCTGTGTAATTTAAAGAAAACAGTAACCAAATCGGTCAAGGGAAGGACACAGGATTGTGTCCTTCCCTTGTCCTTTTTTAAGTGCCCTGACAACAACCAATTTCGCAGTGAAGTCAGAGTGAACTGACTTGAATCAATGTGAATGTCACGCCAATAACCAGCGTTTGGCTATTTCCTCACATTGTGAGGTCATTGTGCAGCATGACTGAAAAGTTCCTTCCCAATCGCTGTGACCACCCGCGAAGTGCCTGAGAACCCCCTGGGAACTTCATGTGATCCCCTTGAGAAGTACTTGTGAATCTTATATGAATTACCTGCGAATCCCTGTGAAGGATATGTGAAACCTCTGTGAAGTTCACTCTGACTTCATTGTGAAATTGGTTGTTGTCAGGATACCTTAAGGGGACATCCCAGTGAAAAATGGTGAAAAGCAAGAAAAATCGAAAAACAATTTTATTGGATTTTTTAATACTTTGAAGTATTCTGTTTCGCGTGGTGCCATTCGTTTTTCAAATTGCTTACCTTTTCCACGCAGTGTGCTCTAACCGAGTAACCGAAATGTTCCAAGTGAAGTGACACATTATTGTTAAATGTTACTAATACAATCTTTTAATAAATGTTACAATATTTATAACATATGTGTATTGTATATTATTTAATTTTAGTTAACAAAATAATTATTAATAATTTTTGCGATTAAAAGTAATTACGATTAAAAATAATAAGTAATCGTTCAGTATATATGTTGTACTAATTTAAGGATGGAAAGCAAGTCATATCATCTTGGTCAAGATAACGTGACCAAGATGATGTGACAACAATTTTTCGTACATTTTAAATTATAAGAAACAGTGTATTTCTCGAATTTACAACCAGTGACATGAAAAACCTTGAAAATCACCTTGTTTTAATATTTTGAATTAAACAAATAATGATTCAATAATATTTCATTATGACTTGGAAAGTCATAACACGAGTTCGCAACTTTCCGAGTGAGAGACAAAAATTGGGAGCAATAATGAATTATATTTTTTTCAACATGTCGCACCAATCGGAAAAATGTGAAACAATTACATAATGTAGCCAATTTTTGGGGAAATATTTGGTATTGTTTTCAAGGCATCACGTTAATAAACACGTTGTTAAGAAATGTTTAAACACAAAAAAAATTTTTAAATGTATGTTCTCACGATGGCCGACCCTGGGCGCCAGGCGAGCTAAGTCGCCGTGGGTCCGCGGCAGAACCCACTTCATTTCTGTTCGACTGCCGGCTAGCTAGGGTGCGGGTGGCGGCGAAATTAACACACGGGTAGACTAGGTTAACACAAGATTTATTCGGGGCAACAACCCCCGTCTCTCTCCGCCGATACATGGCTCGCGCAACATCGCGGGAATTTGTGGTCGCGACGCGGCGCCCGCCAACACAAAATGGCGGCGCCCGCCAACATAAAATGGCGGCGCCCGCCAACATAAAATGGTGGCGCCCACCCTACGCCACACGTGCGCGGCACTATCGCAGCCCTCGAGGCCCCAGATACCTGTGCCCCCCGGGAATGGAGGAGAGCAACTCGCGGCGATCCTCTGATGGGGGGGGCGGCTCCCCCCCTCCGTCGGCTGCAGCTCCTCGGGGTCTTAGCGGCATCTTCTCGGCTTCTCCTCGGCGTTTACCTCGGCAGCTCCACACCGGTGCCGCGCGCCACCCTTGCTCTCGGCATCATCGGCTCCCGGCCTCCGCGGGCCCTGTCACTTGTTGCCGATGCGTCGTCGCTCGGGGTCCCGACATCTCACGTCGGGAATCGCTGCGCGGGAACGCGCTATCGCCCGCAGGACCACGCAGTCCTAGGTCGCGGGTTGCCGCGCCCGGTCGCGCGCGCCCTGGACAGCAATCTATGTCCGTCCTACGTCCTGCTTGTCCTTGTCTTGGGTGCGGCGATGTTCCGCGCCCGTCTTTTCGTCAAATCCAAGAATCCGGCTTGCATCGTTACACGATTCAGGACTCACTTCGGGTGCAGTGCGGGGCACTAAGTGACGGGGCGCCAAGGTGCTACGTCACAACCCCCCTAGATTTTTGCCAGGCGGAACACCCTCACCACAGGGGGACATGTGGTGAGGGTGTTCCCGCCGCAGGTGAACGACCAGGATGTCGCTCCTCCTGGTTGTTCTCCCGACTCTCCTCGGGGTCGACGACCTCGACGTCCTGACCGGCCCAGAGTCCCGTGGTTCACTCATGAGGCTACCCTGCCGCCCTCCACGGATGACATCCTGGGCCGTACGGCCCTTCCAGGAACCATTGTGGTGGGACCCCTCTCCTCCTTCGGGCTCCAGTAACTGAATGAACGCCTCTGCATGCCCTGCTCCCAATCACGACTCCCGAGATTACTGCGCGTGGCACCTGCTTCATCGCGCCGAATACGACCTTTCGTGGAAGCTCCTGTCGGTGCCGAAATGCGGCCTTGAACGTGGACAGGACGCTCGACGAGCGTCTCTGGCGTGGGCGTCCTCGGCGTCAGTCCTAGCTCCGGTCTCCGGGACCCGTTCGAACCCAGGCCTACAGCCCCTCCCCGCACCTCACCGT
>JABFPB010007285.1:0-11171 GCA_022817645.1 Ceratoteleas bidentatus | reverse complement strand
CCTTTGGAGGTTACTATTTTCTATCCTTTTCAACACGACTCAGTCGTGTGGCCGAAACGACTCAGTCCTGTGTGGCACACGAGTCAGTCGTTTGGCGGTTTCTCCGTGTATATTTCAATGAAAAACACACTTTCTTCTTTTTCACCGAAATAGAATATCTTCCAATCTAACCTCAAATATCCGAGAAGTTCGTCATTTCAGCTTTTTATAAATATTATGAATATTATATTGTATAATAATTATTAAAATAGACATGCTAATTTCTGTGAATTTCTTATGACCGGAAACTATTTTTAGGTTAAGATATGTTTTTTTAATAAAAATATTTTTATACGCCTTGGGATCGGTCGATAATGGTCTATTATTGTCCTAGGTTAATAATAGACCCATTACCGACCTCCCCCGCGGTCCATAAAATGTCGTATTCTCCTCGGGCGCAAGCGCCCTTGGTGCATAATGTACTATTTTTTTCATTTAGCATTTATTTATTGACAGTACATATAATTCAATCCACAACTGTTACATTAATTAATGATTCTTTTTTTGCGAGATTACTCATTTTGACTAAAAAATAACGACTTTTCACTGAAAAAGAATGTGACATTCATTCCAAAAATTGCAGTTTAAACCTCCTTTTTTGGACCAAAGCAAAATCAAAACTCAAAACTTTTTGCAAATTAGTTAAGAGGAATTTTGCTTTCAATTAAAGTCTCCTGTTTCGATAAAAAATACATTTTTAGACTATATTCTTAATAAAAACAAACTATTTCAAGCCATCAAACTCACAATATACCGCACAAATTACTGCAACATTTTTTCCACTTCCAACCTTTCAAAATCCTCACCCCTCACTCCCAACTGCATCCCGTCCAAAACCTCGGCTTTTGCCATATAAATCGCGAAACGCTCCCGCGATTAACATGATCGGCATTAACCCGTCCCGAGCCGGCAGGCTGGCGGCGCGCTTAAAAATCGCTCGGCGCTCGTTGTTCAATTTCCGGGCGGGTGCCAACGGCCATATTTCACCCGGCTAAGCCCGGCGCGCGTAATCCGCCGGCTCGCGGCAATTACCGCGCAAACATGTCACTCGTACAAACGGCGCTTAACCGAATGCGACGTGCGTGTAATTCGTCAATCGGCGCGTCCCTCGCGGACCGAGAAACATTACTCACGCGGTGTCGCGCACCCCGGCGCTCGCGCGATTTCCGGTGTCACCGCGATCGCCGGCATCCGCGCGCAACAGGTGTCCGCGGGGACATTTGCAGAAACGCGGAGGGTGGCTCGTTCGGCTGGCAAACGGGGCGCCGACTCTTTATTTATAAGCTTTTTATTCGACTTGTTGAGCCCGGGAAAAAAGCGACCGGAAAAAGGCGCGCCGCAAAAAGAGAAACTCCGAAGCGAGGGTGCGAGCTCGTGCGAACCGAGGGTGTCACTCCGAGGCCTTTTCACCGGATTTCGCACGTAATTCGGTTTCGCGCGATCGCTATCTTATCGGGATTGCCGCTGGATTTTCCGTTTGCCGCGAGATTAATGGAGAGAGTGGTTTGACGGAAATATGGGCAAATGGTGAATTGAAGGGAAATGGGAATAACAAACTGTTACATGATAGTTCGTACAAGATTTTGGATGTATTGGGTTTGAAAAGAAATTGATTAAAGAATGGCCTTTTTAAAACCTTATTAAGACAATGATTAAAAAATTGATTAAGATACAAATTTAAATTAGGTTTTAAAATTGAATTTTTCGTTCCAGTGGGAGTGAGGCTTGTTGAAAAAGTATCACATTTCATTGTGATTCTAAATTTCTCTTCAACGTTTCTCTCCTAAATGCCCAGAACTTTTCTATATCAAACTACAATAAAAAACTACAGCTGATATACTCTCCATAAAGGTATCCAGCTTAAAAAAAATCCACGCCTAATGCAATTTTCCTCCACTGCATTAGTCTTTAAACCGAGACATCCTCAAGACATTCTCTCCCGAAATCCTCCACTTCAGCCCCCCTTTAGCCGAATTTTCACGCGACGCCTCCCAAATGCAATCGCAACCCCCCTCCTCAGGATTGTCCGGCTGTTTTCTCTGCTAACACAATTTGGGCTATCACCTTTGCGAAGCCGCACTCCCGGACACCTTTGGAAATCGGCTGTGGATGCTCAAGATGAAAATCGATCCGATTGGTCACAATGTGACGGAGATCGTGCTGCAGATACACGACGACACCCTTTTCGCCTTTGTGCCGCGCTGAATGCTCCACTTGAGTCGCCCGTGACACCGAACTTTGTCAAGTCCCGAAGATTCGGGGTATTATAACACTCACATTAGCCGTCATCTTGAAAGCAAGCCAGGTAGCCGGCGCGCTAAGTAGATAGACGCGATTTTGACTTAATCCGTGAAAGGAGTCTTTTGTCGGTCGCCCGGAGCGGCGTCTCCCCCGTCGCGGATTATCCGCGATCTCCATTAAACTTTAGTTAACGCTTTCCTGGTTTGCCGCTAGATTTGCGACAATTGCCGGCCGGTCATCACGCAGGTGTTGCCACGCAGAAAAGGGTGCGTTGAGGTAGTCGGAAGAGGAAAAAAGTATGTCGAAAAATTACGGCGAACAATGTGTACGGTTGTGATAAACTTTAATTTCAGAAAAGTAAACCCGAAGAAAGACAATGTGGGTTTAGTTCCACTGATAGGACAAATATGCGTCGAAAAATAGTTTTGCTAGGCTTTGATAGTTTCCTCGAATAAATCGTAAAATGAAAAAATATAGTAACAGAAAAAAGTTAAAGAAATAAGTTGCTTTTGTAAAGTTAGTTTCGAAATAAGTAAATAAATAATTGTCCAATACTCGTAAATTTATTTTCAGATTATTGGAAGCAGTAATACAATGTTCCTTGAGTTACTTGAGTAACGTTTAAACATATCCGGCAGAAACCTCCAAGAAATCGGAAAATGAGAAAAATTTTCAATTCATAAAATTGTGTAACTAATTAATGTAGAGAAAACGTACTCCCAACAATCTGATATTGTCAAGATGTTATCATATTCAAACCTATTTTTAATAATGCGATGACAGAAAGGTTTTTTTAAAAAAATACGGTGATCAATTATACGAAACTCTACACACAGGGAAATATGCGGTTAAATCAACCAAAGAATATGTTATTAATTGGTTAGCAAAAGAATTTGGTTCATACAATGGAATTTCGATGAATATTTCACGTTTTTTTAATTTGAGCATTCATTTCGGTGAATTAACAGAATGACATTTAGGTCAAGAAAAGCATTTGGTTGATACTACTGAACGTTTTATTGATAACTTCACCCAGAAGTTTCCAAATCATTTGGTCTGTTGCAGGATTGAGGTTAGGGTTCAGTATGAATTACCAAGTGATGATATTTAATTATTAATTAAAAAATATGAGCATTTTTAATTACTCTAACAAAAGCAAATTGCTTTGTATATGACGGTATTTATCTAAAATATAAATTGACAAAATTGACAAAATTATTTGGTAGATTCAACCAAACATTTTCGAACAAATAAACAGCACCTCATCCAATTAAATGTATTGATGTGATTTAATTCGAATAATTCCCTGCGTTTTCGATAAAGTCTATATCGTAAACATAACGATTCATATTATAACTTCAATATGACGAAATCGTAACATTTCTAAAATATCATTTAAATGTAAAGTCTACATCTGAATTTCAAGATGTAGACTTTCTTACCCTACTCTGTTCTACTCAGAAAACAATTACCTAAACTTTAGTTCCTAAAGCGATCAATATAACCCTATTAAAAATGTTATTAAAAATACAATTTCTAGTAAAACTGTCATCTTTGAACTGAAAGTTCTCTATGTTAATACAAGAAAAGGATCAAATCCTGATTATTAACAAATCCCATTTAGGTTTTCATCATATTTAGATCTAGTTTCCTCTGGATTTCTTTTACTCTGGAAATCATAACTATAACATCACTTTAGTATCACCATTTATATTCCATCCTAATTCGACGACTAAATATGTCTACTCATTCTTAAAAATATCCGACTGTAACAAGTTGAATCCGATTCTTACAAATAGAAATTCGTTTTAATATTTCATCAAGGAATCAGGTTTTATGAACTGGATTCAGACTGACCTAACTACAAATCTTCTTGTGATAAGAGGAATAGTTTTGGAACAAATAAATTTCGTTAAAATGATGGCATTCTTCAGCTAAAAATACAATTTCTAAGACTGTCCCATCATATATTCCAATTTTCCAAATTCCACATCGTACAATATCGTTTCCAGCTTCTGAAATAAATTATAATTCACAATACACTCCAATTCTGATCGCGTCCCACCCTCATTCTCAGCCTAACACGAACGTCTCCCCGATATCAAATTTTCTCTTAGGCAAAGACTCGAAAACGTATCCTGTATTTCGCCTAGTCGTCGGGAACGCGGAAACCGTAATTAACGCAATTATTTTCGGCGCAACGCGATACGTTTTCGAGGTAAGGGGTTCGAGCCGTCTCGCGCTGTCTCTGTCCTAATGCACGTGCGTGACGCAATGCGTCGCCTCGGCGAAACCGAGCGGCCTCGTATCATGACGAGCGCGCGGAGATTGCATTTGCTTTATTCAAAAGATTTTAATTACAGGGCCGGGCTCGGCTCCGCTCTCCGATCGCGCTCATTCCTAATCGTAAGCGCGCCAGAGTTGGGGTGCCGGAACAAAGCGCGCGTCCCGACAGTCGCAGGCAGTCGAAACGTTCACTGTGCCATTCACGACTGTAACCCGATTGTATCGGGTTACAATTATTACAAGATATTAGGACACAAAACGTCGGGGCACCTTTCATTATCCAATTCGCGATCTGTAATTTGGCAAAGTGCGAGCTGCTGATGAAAAGCACTGTCCGGAGAACGACGCGATCCGATGGCACACAGTCGGCGCACAGATGGCGATCTTTAAATTGGAAATTTAATTTATTGCTGCAGATCGGCGCGGGGGATCAGAGGGCCTCGGCTTGTCAATTGACGGAGCGGAATTGTCGAGGTTAGGTTGCCGAGATTTTGCGATGATGCGATTTGGTGATATTCGTTTGCAGTCTAATGATGGACTGTTGACGAGCAAATAATTCAATGGGGAGAGATACCGTGTTGGGTACAGTTTGGGTGGCAATGATATCATCGAGGTATACTAGTACTGAGATGGTGATACTACTGGTAGAAATTGATTGAAATTCGATGTAACCCTTGGAATATTGACAGAACTCCATATCAAAACTAACGATATCCAAAAAGATGTTTGTGATCGATTGGTCTCTAAATGAGCTCAAAGACTCTTTTGGCTGAAACTATCTAGAAGGATTGATGAAGAAGTGGATTTGTTGACAAGAAATCCTGTCAAAATTGTTTAAAGCAGTCCCTATCCCAGAAAACTGGTAGGGATCCCTTTTCAATAGTTTCCCTATTTGAAATCAAGGGATTGTTGATATATAAATCCATTTAATACCCAAACACCGTTGCTATCTCTATAATCTTGGAAGTGTACATGTTATACTTTGAAATTCTAACCCCCATCCAAAATTCCTAAAGACTCTCTACATCTTCAAGACCATGTCTAGAGCCTCCAAACCACTCATCCGGCGATAAAGACGTAATCGAACAAATATTCCAATTGGACCAGTCGGAATTCCGTCTTAAAGAATCCCGACGCTGATTAAACAAGGTCGGACCCCGTTTCGACTCGAAGTTAGCCTCCACCCTCCCATCATCCCCAGTCAAAGACACGCCGATCGGAATGAATCAAAAATCCATTCCGCTTCGGCCTCCCGAAAATCGCAACACGCGCCCCGCTATTGACACTAATTGAACCGCCGTAAACGATGATGCCAGCAATAATCGCGAAAGTTCATAAAGACGCGCACGCGTTTCGCGGTACGTAGCGAGGCAATTTACGGTGATATTTATGCCGTGTCATAACCGGCTCTTCTTGGGGGACGGATTCGTACTGCTAATCCCCCGGCGTGCCGGGGGGTTGTTTTAATTGAAATCTTACTCGCTCGGGCGAGTACACGCGCGTTTAATAATGTACACACGCGCGTCTAAGACGATACCCGGCTTCGTTAGCGCGGAACAATGCAACGCGGCGCGGGCTAATTAACGAAACCGCCGCGGACAACGACGAAACTTGTTCCATTTGGGCGCCGCGGCGCCGAAACGAGCCATCCGAGGCGCCGCGACAACTTTTAATTCGAGGGGTCGCCGGCTTATTAAAATGTGTCCCGGCGTACTCGTCACTTTCGTCGCGATCGGCGGCTGACGAATAAAAAAGGAGTTTCGCGAGAGTGGCGCCCCCGCGGAACGGCGCAGTTAAGTCCCGGAACGACGCCCGGGGTGGCGGCTAATTTTTTTAGGGCCGCGGGGATTGAAAGGACGCGACGTCCCGATAGGCCTAATAAAAGACGCCTGAAATATGCAGCCTTTCATAAAACTGTCCAATTAGGCGGAAAATGGAATTAAGTATTAAGACGCGGACACAGGTGCGGAACGCGAGAACCCTTTGTTCCGCGGGATTACGCGCAGTGGGGCCGATTTTTCTTCAAGGAGAGGGGGGCTTTCCCTTAACCCTTCATCCTACATTTTTGGCATTTTCGGGGATTGATTGTGAAATAAAAAAGGAGCTGGGTGAAAACGAGTTTATTAATTTTATAGAACATTTTTTTATTACAAAAATTAAAAAAATGTAAAATGTAAAAAAGTTTACAATCATCATGGGGATTGGATTTTCTACAGATTTTTATAAGAAGATTTTTCGTTAAATTATAAACTTATAAAAAACTTTTTTTTATTTTGTAGTTAGGGTTAGAAAGCCAGCGTCCCCTCAACCGCGACGCCGATTCGCGATTTCCGGCAATTTTGCAAGTGGCCGTTTTAAAACGCGCGTGCCGAAAATAATACGCATAGTTGCGCGCCGTGTTTGTAATTTCGGTCGTCAAAAATTTCGCAACCGCGCGCGGCATTCTTCGGCCGCGCCGATTCTCCGGGCGGAATAAGAATCCGTCTATCAGTCATCGAAATTTTAATTTCGCCGACAAGTCCGGGCATTCCAGCGGGGCGGAGTTGCATTCGAAATCCGCGTAATTAACCGGCGGAATTCCGCCGGCCAGAAAACCGGGGAAGGGTTGATTAAAAACGCGAGAAGAGCGCGCGGCCTGCGGGAGAGAGAGGAGGACAGAGAGGGGGGGGGGAAGGTCGGAGGGAGTGCGTCCGTTTTTTCGCCGGCGGCTCGCTCGTCAACACGCGACGCGCTGCCCAAGTTTGCGCGTTTTCGCGCGCCACCGAAGGCGGATGCGATATCGCGGGATAAATGGGCGAATTTGAATGAGGATAAATTTGCGGCTGGCGCTGTTTCCCGCAATTTGGCTTTCGAATGGGATTATTTATTCGTCGATTAGGAAGATTTCAGGAAGAGTTGTTTGAGGTTATATTTCGCCGAAAAATTGCTCAATCGAGATCAAATTGGGAAGATCTTTCACGAAATCGTGATGTGCCAAAACAACAAATTACAGTCTCTGTCAAGAGAATAGAGAGATCTGATAGAATATATTTGAGTAAGATACCATTCGTGACATTCTGAACCATAAAAAGGTTAGATAGACAGTTTTCCTCATCCCGTTTTCCTGCTGAAGCTTTTCCTATTATTTCCTCTTTCTGACATCGCAGAAACATTTCATATAAACATTTTTCCTCACTCCACCCTATTATAAAATTTTTTTGAGGAACCTCAAAAAACATCTAGGCCTTCCCGACCAGCAATTAATATTTATACCCTAAACCATCACACCAACCATTGCACTTTTAAACTGTTTCAAAACTCCCTTCGCCTGAAATTACTCCCCAACTTTTCGACTCGGTTTAAAAAAGCTTTACCCCATGATTTCACCCCAAACTGCGCTCTGTTCCCCGGAAGAACATCGTTTCATAAATGACGAATCCGGGGAATTGCCGGCGAAGTTGTTCTGCGCGTTTTTGGCGGGAAAAAAGCGGCGCGTTGACGGTGCTCGGCGCGGACGCCAGACGCAATCAAAGACGCTCGCTCGGCCGCGCAATAAAGGCACCGTGGATTCCGCAGAGGGCGGCCCGACTCTTGCCGACTATGCAGTTACGCCAGCCAAAGGTTGGCTCATTCGCGGCGCTCTTCTCACAAGACGGCCGAATTGAATTTGCAAACTTGCAGATTGGATTTCAACTTGCCTATTATAGGGTGAGTCTGTTCCGGTTAAAAGCTGGGGCGAGAGCGAATTAATGCCGATGCGCCACGGAGGCCAAGGATTACTCCGACGAGTCTTGCTTTATTGTTGCGTTTCGTTCGGCGATCCGTCGGTGGCGTCGCAGATCCGAAGTCGGGAGTCAAGATCCGGTCGCGCGTTTCGGAATCTGATTGAGATTTGAGTGCGGGGAGTTTAGGATCAGAATTCCCTGTAAGATGCAATTACTGTAGTCGTGTGGCTATGACGTCATGGTGATGTGTTTATCACTTAGAGTCACATGTGACCCATTTTAGGTTGTTCTTCTGCTGCGAGAATATTGTCACATCCTTGTGGTAATACGTTTTTTATCGTTGGAATATGGAAGATGTGAGGCTTCATTGGTTTCGCAGAGATGTCACATTTGTGAAAAAATGTGACAGTGATATCACAAGGCTTTCAATAATTTGAGATTGTGATATTGTTATAAGACATTAATAGGACATTATGTCATAGCAATGATTTTCAGACCAAAAGTCACGTCTTGTGATGTATCACTTTGAAATGTGACACTTATTTATCACATTGAGAATGCTGTTACAAGATTGCAATATCACTGCGGAGTTACCGCTACCTTACATTGATGATGTCACACATATGTGACATCAAAATGACATCACATATGTCACTTTGACACCTGTGATGTCATTTTGAGACATCGATGCGGTGTTACCGTTACTTTACAATTACATTGACGATGTCACACATGTGAGACATCAAAGAGACATCACAGATGAATGTGATATCACTGGCAAAATGGTACATTCTCTGCAAATGATGTCCAAACAAATTTGGTTAAAAACCAAAATGAAGGTTTTGGATGTGGAGAAACCTGATTTGGATGAGAATTTCTTCCATTCCTCCCTTCTCAAGAAACTTTTCGGTTTAATTACCCGCGTACCTGCACGCTTTTCGCCGCGATACAGTCGTTAAACGAATCGAAGCCGGAGGTGTGAGTTACGGGCTTGCACCGAGCGAAACCGTTTGTCAACAAGAAGCCTGCACGACGGTGTATTATTCAAATTAGATTCCTTACAAGCGGAGCCTCTCGGCGGGGCTTGATGTAAAGCCCGTATAATTCTCGACGAAACGCCGATGTGTCACGGCTGCGCTCGCTCGTTCGCTCGCTCGCGCCGTTAATTAGCGCGCCGATTACGCGATTAATCAATTCGTGAATTAGTTAATTAATTAATCAACATTGCAGTCGGCGGCGGCCGGACGCACGTGGCCGCGAATACATAACCTCGAGTGGCCAGTCGTGCGTGCGACGCGCGGCAGGTCGCACGTGCGCACGCATAATGTGGCATTTTCCGCGGCTGTCGCGAAAACGAGCGGGAAAAACTCACGTAGGAACTACATTAATTCCGACACGCGAAGAAACATTCACTGCGGTGGAGAAAGAATATGAAAATTGTAAAAATTGTGTAATTTGTAAAATTTGTAAAATTTGTAAAATTTGTAAAATTTGTAAAATTTGTAAAATTTGTAAAATTTGTAAAATTTGTAAAATTTGTAAAATTTGTAAAATTTGTAAAATTTGTAAAATTTGTAAAATTTGTAAAATTTGTTCATTTCGCAAAATTTGTACAATTAATAAAATTTATAAATTTGTTTATAATTTGTAAAATTTTTTAAATTGTATAACATTTTAAATAACTTTTTAGTTTGAAAATTTTGTAAATTAAAAAATCTGTAAATACAAATGAGGCAATACTGTCAAATTAAGACTCGAAAAATTAAAAAATTCATATAACAAAATTCCCCCTAAAACTCTACCTCTGCATATATTTCGTTAATTTCAACCTCTCTTCTTAAGTCCATCGCGGTTTCCGAATGTCGCGACGCGTCTGAATAATTCGCGGCGATGGCGCGCAATTTCGGACGGCTCTTAAATGAAATACACGTCGACAGACGCGATGCGCCGGCAACCCTCGGGCGTAATCTTCGGCAGCGCATTTCGCGTCTTCGCCCGGTCGCAAGTCTTATTCGGCGCCCAGGGTAAGACCGGGGCGCACATTAAGAGCTTCGGGATTTATTTATAACTACATTTACGCGCATGCCATGCTCGCGAGCACCCCTTTCGCTCCCTCGAATTATTACGTTTATGCGAGCCGGGTCCCCCGTTTCGTTCTGCGAATGTCAGGGCGCCAGATAATTCACAAAGGTACGCCGCCGCGGCACAATCTTCCGTGGCTCAAGAAACGCGGCGCGCCGCCTTTTGATAATTATTCAACGATCCCGAAATGAAATTCATATTATCCGCATTAACAAATAATTTACGTTCTCGGCCGCGTTGCGAGTTTAATCAACTCTTTCGCGTCGCTGCCAACTTTGTTATTAGATAACTTTTCGGGGGAGTCGTCGCGCAGGACTTAGCGGGCCGTTTCGCCAATTGACGGATAGATGGCGCGCGATTCGGATCGGAAAAGCTGAGGAAAGCGCGGACTCGAGGAGAAAGGCCTGGGTCGAGTTTTTGCCCCGGAACCCTTTTAGGAGATAAAGCACGCGATTCCGTGAAATATTAATTAAAAAGACGTTAATTTCGCCGCGAGTCGTAAGTCACTTTAAGAGGATACCGGGGTTGCTGGGGGAACTTGCGTCTGCGTTGATGCGTGCATTACGTGACCCCAAAGCAATTTTGCGAAACAAAAAACGTTCATTCCGGCAATTAGTCTTGGCTGGGAGTGGAATCAATTGTATTATTCAGAGTCGATGTTTTTTAGCATTCGCTTCCAAGTTGGGTGTTGAATTTGACGACAGATGTTGTAAAGTAACTTCTGACGATTTGTAGTCTTGCTAAAATTTAAAAGTTTAATTCTTATTTGCTAATTGAAGAAATGGCGATAAAAGAATGATTTCATCTGTGCAGCTATTG
>JABFPB010007284.1:0-11173 GCA_022817645.1 Ceratoteleas bidentatus | reverse complement strand
AAAAATGTGATAAAAATATTATAAAAATATTAAATAAAAATTACAATAATATTATTTTAGCCGGACATTTAACGTTCTTGCAACATTAAAATAATATTAATAAATATTAGGAAATGTTCTAGAAGTATTTTTAAAAATATTTAAAATATATTTTTTTAATATTCCTATAACATTATAAAAATATTATTCGCTGATAGGGATATATTATGAATAATAATTTAGATATTTTGGCACGAAAGGTTATCGCCAATCGATATTGATTAACTATCTAATTCAGCTTCTTGGGTGTTCTCTACGTTATTCTGTTTTGGAAAATATTGCGCAACGTAATACAAACTATCAAATTGTTTTGTTACGTAACATTAAATGTTACAAAGTAACATTCGCAGGCCCTTTTTCTTCGCGGCGTAACCGCCAAAGAAATAAAGTGAAACGGGAAATATCTAAGAAGAAAAATTTGTTGAAAACATGTGTTTCTGCTGTTGGGTACGATTGATGGCTGAAGGGACGGTGTGAGCTATATCTCGTGCTCGACGAACTAGAAAAACTGGCATTAGGGTCTTGCGCTTGGCTGCGTGTGCACCTTTTTCGAGCGTCATTTGACAAAACGATTGTAAATCGATTTTTTCGCCATATTAAGTTATTATTAATCGTCCTCTGAAATTTATTTGGGTATTATAAATCCTTTACACCGATAACCAATCAATTTCACATTTAATTTCACATGACAGTGCGACAACTTCAGCGGGCACGCTCAAAGCCTCACGTCACAAAAGACACCAAATGCAAAACGTGAGTGCTCAAAAATCTGCGAACCAGGAAAAAAATACCACGAAAAAAAAAAACAAAATATCATCTGACGATAAGCAAAGAATGTCCACTGTAAACCGGGAAATATACAACTATCCTGTATTGTGATTTATCACATATTGTACAAATGTTCAACTGTATTAAGTAATTGTACATGTGATTTGTACGATGTATGCTGTATTATATAATGTCACAAATTGAAAGTAAGTTTTTGTAGCAGTTACTACGTAAATGTAACCAAATGAAATATGCCATCATTATAAGTTATAAAAAAAAGATAAATCTAGAGTGATTTATCCATAAAACCATGAATAAATCACTCCGAAGTTTCAGTCAAAATTTGTGTTGCAACTTTAGCAACGGAAGCAAATCTCATTCTGACACACTTTTCTGAGATCCATTACATATTATTTAAAAAATTACACATTTATCGCTAAACTGAAAAAAGAGCTGTAAAATGCAAGAGTGTATATTTGCGACCAGTGGCAAGCATATTTGAATTTCAAAGAATATGTCATACACAGTTACAATATCGATGTGTCAGTCTTTAGAATCGTAACACAGTTGAAAAATATCATGTAATATTAAAGGGAACTGCAACAAAGGAAGGTTAAAATCGGAGCAAATATTGATCTTTCGGCGTAGAAAATATTAAATACATTCATATTAATTGATGCAGCAAAATTATAATTTGTTAACAGTAAAGTATATTTGCTGCAAAATTATTATTATATTAAACTCATAAAAGATTGGTTCAACAAACTTTTAACAACAGAATTGCAATTAACAATTGTTTAATTTAGAATTATCGAAATAAAGATTTACACCTTCTCGAAATGTATACATGTCTATGTTTATGTCTAATGTTTGTATTGTCCCCTCGCATACAATAAATTGCGAAAGCGGCTGAAATTTGTAAAAATAAATAAATAATAAATAACTATTATTTATTTACCAGTATATAATAAAGCAATAACTTCACTTAGACATATTTAAGTTTACCGTTGAGATAAACATTGCATTTTATATGTACGTTTGCCTTGAAAATAATTAATTTGTAAAACGAAAATACATGAACCTAATTTTCCAAACTCTCACGTAATATTCAAGGATACTGCAAAGGAAACTTTAAAGACCACTGCAACTGTACAGTTATGTTTACAGTGTATACATTTATCCTTTCAATTGACAGTTCACTCATAATTTATAATAACTAAAATCCATCTACGCTAAGTGGATTCCCGTCACCGTAACTTATTAATCTGGATGTTTAATACTTTTAACTCCTACATCAACTAATTAATCATCGCGAATTCCCAACTTTTCGTCCGAGCAATGCAATCCGTCAAAATGTTCATATCGGCCGCATTTTTCCACCATCGTTCAAACGCCACTCATTGTTTCGGGTCATCTGGCAACCGAAAAGTCCGAAGTCACGGCGCGCTGTATCAAAATTGATTCCAGCTGCTTGAGCGCGCGGCGAATTTGCATCCGCGCGACCTTTTTGATCCCCGCACAACGATAGCTACGTGTGATGCGAGGCGCGGCGCTGTTCCCGTCGACGCGAAAAGGGATCAAAACGCGCTAAGCCCGCGACGTAAACGCAACTGCTGTGCAACGCCCGTCCTCTTGTTTACGGGAAATCGATGTCGCCGTTAACGGCCCGACTGCAGCTAGGCTGCGAACAACTGTCGAACATTTGTCTAATTCCCGAAATTGTCGTTGTTCAATTAAATCGATGCACAGGATCGCCCTTTGAAAACGAGCGGCGCTTAAGGTAGTTCTTACATGAAGGGCCGGATATATGGGGGACAAGCGAAATGTGACGATATTATCGGAATTATAACGTTTTTATTGATACCATTCAAATGTTTTTAATGTTAATGCGTATAATCAATTGAAAACTAAAGATTTAATAAAATGTGATTTTTGCTTTATAATTTTGAAAATATAATAACTTATATAAACTGAAATTGTGTTTTTGTCACATTTCTTTGTTCCGCAGATAATATTTTTCTGAATTTTTATCATGTATTCAGTATTTATCATATATACTGAATATTATTCGATAAATTCTTCCCCGATTTTTTAGACGAAAATCTTAAATGTATTAGATTTAATTAATACAAATTGTTTGACAAATGCAATTATATTGTTCATTTAAATCAGTGTTAAAATGGTGGTTTCGATAATTTCTCGAGAACTAGACAGTAAAAATCGTTGAAATTTTGGCAAAAAAAATTTTTATTTTTGGCAAAAATGTTTAAATATAATCAACGTGCACTTTTACATATATTTTGTGTAAAGTGTTAATGTTTATTTTAACTTGTTATTTGAACGTCCTTAAACTTGGCGAAAGTAAAAGTCGCAACTTTTTGTCCCCAAAGCGGCTTTTTCGAACGCCGCTCGGCCAATCCACGGACTCCATAAAGTGGCTAATCAATAAGGGTATACATAATGATTAATAGCAAAAACGATACAGGCATTCTGCGGCGCAAGTTTCGCGGTACTTCGGCCAAGTTTCGGCGCGACGGCAGAAAAAGTTTAACGACGCTCAGGACTTTTTGCGACTGCCCAGGGAAAGTGTCGTAAGTGCGCGGTTACGCGCGAAGTCGACCAAGTGCGACCCGAGAAATCACGTTGACTCAATGTAAATCACCAGGCGCCGAACACAACGGGAGGGAAACTTTTCGTCACACGCGCGCGCGAAATAAACGCCGCGCGAATTTTCGAAACGTTTCATTACACGCGAAAGCCGTCCGTCGAGACGCGTAATTAAACGCGAATCGCCAAATGAATAGGCCGACTGCCAAGTTTCGACTTATTTTAACGACATAAGGGAATTAGCGACAAGTTAGTTTCGGTGACAATGAGTTTCGGGTTCGCGGGGTTTCGTGTTTGGAAAAATAGTGTGGAACGTTTGCTACAAAATTACAGGAAATAAGCGTTAACAAAATTTGTTGAAGGATAAAAAAATTGAAAACGAGGCTACTTTCGACAAAATTTTTATAATTTTTTGATATTCATTCTTTGTGATAAGGTGGAATTAGATTTTGATTAAACTTCGATATGATCAAATCAGGATCAGTTTAGTACCAAAAATAATGAGAACTTGATCGAAAACTATTTAATTTTGGGATTCATTTCCTGAGAATGCAGGGAACAATTTTCAATATCAGTGCTCCATTATTAGATTATTAGATTGTGTCCATCCTTGAAACGACAATTTTGAAAATATTTAAAATATAAAAAAAACTAAAATGAGTTGAGAGCTTTTTCCACATTTTGATAAAAATATTCTTTTATATCCCTGAAATGCTCGCAGAATTACCAATCTCCAATTTTCACAGAACAACTCAGTTAACCATCTTCTACAATAGCCACTAGTTATAAATATAATAAATCGTACTTAATTCCTAATTACTTTCCACGTTTTGTTTGTCTTTCTCCATCCTCTGCTTCTAAGTTCGGTTAACTTTACCCAACTGTTTGCAATTTTTTATTACAATATTTTTCTGCGCGAACGCGAAGTTGGCGCCGCGGGAAAACGAGTTTTACGGTGGACACAAAAACGCCGTTATGGTAAACGCGGCGGTCCGATCGCGCCTTCTTTTCGCCGGCGTCTCGAATTTTTGGTGGTCGTTGCATTGCAAATGGATCGCCGCCGAGAGTTCGGGAGCAATTAGCCGGACAGTTTCCTGGTAAGCAAGTCGTTCTCAAAGTTATCTGTCGTGACAATGGACGACATTCTTCTGTCTGCTCAATCCTCCCGCGGAAAAGGGGAGGGGTGAGGGGAACAGCGATTCGAGATTAACCTAATTAAGTCGGCGATTAGCGGTTTCTCGGGACACTAGTTCTTATTACACCTATAACTGGCCAACATCCAATCATGCGGAAAAGCTAACGGCGGTTTTAGGTGCATTAGCCTTAACGTCGTGCACGGGTAATACGCACAAAACTTGGTAATTATTTACCGCCGACGGGACGCTTGTTTAACAATGTCGCGACAGGAAAAAAGAGCAGTTTGAATGAAGATTCAAACACGAGAATTGCGCAAAAAGCATTCACTGCCGCGGTTGGGCGAAAACCGGGTAGGTTTTATCAGAGACGTGCATTTGGAGCATCATAAATAGGCGATTTTGAGGAATGTTAAAGCGGTGAATAAAGGAGGTGACTTTCAGGTTTTCCAGTATTTCATGATGTATTTACAGGCAAGGTATTATTTGGTTCGATGAGAGAGCTTTTATTTGGGGTTTTACAAAATGTTAAATTTATCAAAATTCCGTATTTTGTGGGTAAAATAATTAAGCCAGTAATAATCACCGGAAATTTGTTGGTCATTAATTTTCTCTGTCAGTTTTTAGTTCGTCGACGACAATCTTAAATTGAAAGTTCATTGTGATTTTGAAACAGTGACATCAAAGAAACCAGTCAAAATGTAGTAAGTATAAATATTGGAGTGATTTTTATACCCTCTTCATACTTCTATTAAATTAATAATTTCATTTAATGTTACACATTATTTATAAAACATTTGTATCAATATAAGCGTAATTGCAGTTATAATATTTACTTCCAATGTTTCAAACTCAAATTTAATGAATAAAAAGTCATGTTATTTACTTTTTGCAAACAACAACATCAGTTGAACCAAAACACTAAAACCACACCGAGAGAAATATTCTGCAGTATTAACATGAAAACCATGTAAATATTGTGCTAACATGAAATTCACGCTAGATTTACTTAAATTCATGATCAGGCAACATATTTTCATGTAAACAAAACAGGAATTTTCTAAATTACTAGCAAAAACGCGTCTAACCAAAATCTTCCATTATAGTAGTTTTGGATTTCTCTCCGTGCATTTTTGATATTCCTAATTTTTTAAAACCTCATGCACAAAAAAAATACAATAGACTGAACACTGCGCGGCACAGGGACCAGTCCTATCCTGTCAAAATTTATAAAATTTAGGTTATGCACAGGAGTCAATGTCGCGATCAGCCTGCCTCATGTTTAGCGCAGGGCTCATCCCTGTGCAGACATTCTTGACTCGTGTTCATAACCTAAATTTTGATCATTTTGACAAGACAGGACTGGTCCCTGTGCCGCACAGTGTTCAGTCTATTATATTTTTTCCGTGTGACCTGACACGATTCTATTACCCTAAATTGTACCCATTTAAAAATCTGATGATATATCTCAAACAAACTTCAACAAAGCTTTTAAGTCTTTCAAACTGGCAGACATCAGATGGCAATACATAACACCTGTTTCTGCGATATCCCTTAATAATGCTGGCAAGTATTTCAAGATGTTAATTCACTTCGCCCATTCAATCCTTATTACAATCAAATCACGAGTATCGATTATGGAGGTGTATCGCATAATTTTGAATACGTTATTGGCTAGTTAATTAATACGGTAATTTGTGTCTGGGTGATACAAAGTTATCCGCCAATTGTTTCACTCAAAACATCCATCGGAATAATACATTTCCGTGGCTCACTTCTTGAATAATGAAATCACGTTGTCTCGTCAATAATTCAGATGCATATTTTCAGCAAAATATGCATCTGAACACTTCGAAATGGCGAATAAAAATTTGCCAGGGAGATGGCTGTACAACTGTCCACGAGTTTTGGCCATGTAATGGCCTATTACGACTAATGCAAATTAAAATTTGCAGGTGCGCGAAATTCGCAAAGTGAAAAGTTTTCGCGGAGACGTACAAATGTACGCGTAACAACGGCAGACTCGAAATGAAGTATACCGCAGTCAACTTTAAATTAAGTACTTCAACAATTTATAATTTACTTCTTGTCACAGCTTCTTATTTAACTTGTCATTCGGCGGAATTCCCTCTGCGGATCCGCCGTTGTTTCGCATTTTGCGGCCGAAGCTTTTGGAAAATTAATTGGTCGTGCGTGTGAGCCGTTGCGTGTTCATTTGCAGAAATCCCGAAAAATGGCCGAATCACCGCGGTATGTTTATTCGAGCGGATTCTTGGTTTTAAATTCATACATTTTTATACTTACCATTGGCTATCAAGTTATTGTTATCATCCCGCGTCCAATAGTTGATTGATTTTGGGTACGCTTCAGAGAAGCACTCCAGAGTCATTTGTTGTCCTTCTTGAACGCCGACCAATTGATTCGGTACCTCGATATTGGGCGGAACTGAAACACATAGCGTTCGTTAAAATTGAAATTAACAAAAACGCGAAACTAAAAACTCTATAATTGCATTGTTTACGTTTGTATAATCAATCTGTCTCGCGCAACGAATTAACTCGTTCGATTTCGTACAAGCGATTTGGTTTTTCGCTAAAATCCGTGGTTTTGACAGAGACGAATCGCAAAACCGTGAAGACCAAAAACAAAACATAACTAAAAAATTGAAAACATAACTATCGCAATTCCGCGGGCTGAAACCGACGAATTGCGGATTTTTAATGAAATCCTTTATTCTCTCGACGCGACATTTCGCTGTCCAAGTTTTTCGACCGGTAACTGTCGCCACTTCGGCGAGACTTGTTTCAGCTAACATGCTAATCAACTACATGGTAAACTTAGAGATATTTGCATGCATAATAACTTAATGACGCCGAACAGAGTCATAAATTTTAACACTGGCTCCAATAAAAGTGCCATTCAGCGGCGGACGTTTGATCGACCCCTGGCGCCATTTTTCCCCTTGTACAAAATTAAAAAGTTTTCATTTTTTCGGCCATCGAAATGATCTTAAAAGAGTTTAATTTCACTTGTGTTTGATCTTCCTCAATATTGCTCTATATACAATACTTGCTTGATTCCAAATTCAATGCGGTATGTTACGTACAATGAACGATAAGCATAATGCGTTTGCTGACTGTCGGTGGCACGCCGTTTGAAGCAATGCAAAGATACGCTCCCATATGGCGACGGTTCACTCGCATTATATTAAATAATGACCCTTCAACGCTGCTCACTAAAACAGAAACCAATGAATCATTATTTTATCCGCCGCATCGGAATATTAATCCGTGTACAAGTGTCGTGATTATCGGTTCATATGATATTTTCAGAGCTGATACTCGGCTCTCCCGGTTCAATTACTTAAGTGGTCGCGATTAATAAACGAATTGGGTTGCCATTAATTATTCGTCCGGCTTCGAGTCATTGCACCGACACAGTGACAGCGAACGCGAATAAAATTATACTGACTCGATTTGAATCCAAACTATTTCAATATAACATGTAAAAAGTCTTGACTGAAAAAAGGTATCGCATGTTCTACATTCGGTTTACGGGAGAGGTCGAATATTTTTCGGGATTCTTTAAGATCAATATTAACTGACAAAATGCAAAAGTGATCTCGCAAACTACGTTATCGCGGGTATTCCGATTCCACGTTTCTTTGGGCATAAAGCATTTGGGAAATGCGATTTTCGTTTGATTGACTTGCAAATTCATTTTTTCTTTTTTTTCCAAACGTAAAGGCAAAATCTCGATAGCAGCTATGCTGTGTGCACTATGCAACGCGCGGAACGCATTTTTTCGAAACATGTTTTTCACTTAAATGATCTTTGTCATTTATTTACTCTCGCCCATGCACGCATTAAACAACGGGAATGGAAAATACAATCTCTTGTAGCCAAACTACGATCGCGAGTAACGGTTCACTGGCTCAAACTGATTTAAGCGCTCTAATCACGGCGCTTCGGCGTATCGATTCACACATTTGTCAATCCTTATTTAACGACAGTCATGATTGCTTTTGCACAATGTTGACCGTACAAAGCGGTGCATTATTGTGTAAAAATTCTTGGGACGGAGTTATAAAGTTTGTCGAAATGGCAGCGCAGTGCAGCCAGGCATTAGTGACAAATAGTTCTTTAAAATACAGTTCGAAAACACAAGGTTTCGTACTGAGCGAAACTTTCGCGTACAAATTTATCGTGCAAAATTACACGTTCGATTGCTTATTGTTTTGTGAAAAGTACGTTGTATAATTTATACAGTGAAATCGAACCGATGCCGCGTTATTTTGCATCGTTCACGTTGAGACTTATTTACGATTGCAGCCGAGTTTGCAATTTTTTTCATAAACGTAAATCAAATAAAACTGACAGGCATTCAGAGTATCGCGTTACTTACTTTCGGTGTCGAATATTTAATTGACCTGATAACTAATTGAGTTAATAATACGCAAATCAAGGTTTAAAAATGCACCTAAGTCGTTTTTTAGCGAAAATTGGACAGAACCTTAAATGGCATAAAATTTCCTCGCATTTATTCTGGTTTTTAAATTATATTATAATATTACATTCATTTACCCGCAAATATATCCGATTTAATGTAAACTCTTACTTGCGAAACTATATACGTATCTAATTTATTACACATGTTACGAATTATTCGTTAAAGTTCCTTGTCTGCGGTTGGACCATTGAATATAGTTAATGATAATAACACTGCTAACGTTTTCGTAATATTCAGTACCTGTAACTAACTTGGGCTCAAAAGCTTTAATTATCGATATCAATCTATTTCGGTAATATTTAACGTATCGCAGCTCGATTCACAAAAGGCGCGCATTACTTGTGCAGATCATACAAACGGCTGACGCGTTTTATCACTGATTGCAAATAACAATTGCTTCGCGAGTCACAAAGCATATATTAATCCTGATAATCAATTGAAGCCATATTTAAAACCGCCAGAATTAACGTTTACTTTTTAGCCGCATAATTTTAATACGAGTTGCCGATTGCTTGTGCTCAAATGAACTGATTGTAATGTAAACGAAATTCGCGAACGCAGCATAATTGTAAACGCGGATCTCTAATTAAAACCGAAAAAAGTTAACCGACATTTTAATACGCTAAACGCAGGAGTTGGAATAAATTTTTATTTGCATACATTGCAATCGCTAATTAACGCTCCTACCGGAGTCAGTAACATTTGCATTCATTAGTCATCCGTCCAGTCAATTATTTGCAATTAAACATATAAATAGTTGACTTGCTCATGCGCCCAGTTCTTTCGATCAAATATACATAAACCATATTTTACCATGGCCTGGCAATAATTCCCGTTTTTCCGTATGACGGCGCTACGTTCGGTTACAAAATTTTTCTGTAATTTGAATAATCAAAACGTACGCTGTGTTGACTCAACCAGTAAATCAAGATCGCGAAAAGGCTGAATAAAAGTTGTAATAACCGCGCAGCCCGACTTTAATTAATGTTCGCGGCCTTTTGCCCCTAATTTCTGAATGCGCGTTTTTCCCTGCACCGCAAAACGAAGGAACTCCGTCAAAAGCGAAGTTCGCGAAAAATGGTGCGACAAAAAAATGCGCGCATGTAAAATTACGAGGCCAATGGGATTGCGTTCCACGTCGGCCGTGATTTCACAGCGCGTATATATATGAGGTAATTAACCGTATGACACCTAATCGTACTAAATACATGCTTTGAACCATAACTCATTGATGATAATTGAGTTACGCGAATCATGATTGAGCTTATCCAGAACGGTGCCCTAAAATCACTTTTAACCCCGCAAGGATTAACGCTTGTTAAGCGCATTACTTCCGGCGAAGTTCGCCAAATTGCGACACTCGAACCGCAAAGCGATTTGTCGATAGCCGTTTTTCCGCCCGATTTTCATAATGGTCGGGTTCGCTTTAATCGCGCGGCAACACTGTGATTGAAATAACGCGAGGGTCCGGGAAAAGCGGAACAGCTTTTGACTGACTGCGCTGAAACGTGTGGGACTGGGGTTTCGATTTTCGAAGACCCGTTCTCACCTTCCGTGCCATTGCCCAGTCGTATCGAGTGACCGTCCTCGCGACGCCAGGTTATATTGGGCACGGGCGACCCCTTGGCAGCGCAGCGCAGCGTTACGTTGCTACCCTCGGCGACGACCATGTCGGTGCTGGTCTGGTAGTCCAAAATGTCGGGTGGAACTGTGCGCAAAAATATGATTAAACATGGACAGAAATTGAATTGTTACTAGCACATTTCTTCTTGACCTGTGTGGAAAAAATCATCTGGATTCTGATGCAGATTGTTTTCAGAATGTATCCAGACTACATCTAGATTCTTTTTAGTCTACATCCAGATACTTTTTAGCCTGGGAGAGGACGGATGCCAGACTTTATGAAAAGTGATGCCAAATTATATCCAGACTGAAAAGGGTCTGGATACCGTCTGGATAAAGTCTGGGATGCGTCCTTATCCATACTATGTCCAGACTAAAATGCAGCTGGTTGTAGTACTCATACAATCTGGCAGTAGTATATCTATGGTTTTGAGAAAAAACCAGTTAAGTCACTTTTTTATGATTTTGAGATATTTGCGTTTAAAGTTTCAAAA
>JABFPB010007283.1:0-11175 GCA_022817645.1 Ceratoteleas bidentatus | reverse complement strand
TTTGTTAATTGCAAAACATTACTTTTGGCGCCAAATGGCCGATTCAGACTTGCTCCTCGCGTTGAACATCACCTTAAGGAAGTTCCTCAGCTGTATGAAATAAATGTCGATTAGATCAAATTTGGTATACTTTCTCTGTAAATATGAATAAATAGATAGAGCCATATTAAGCAATACGTGTTTGGTACCAGTTCTGAATTCGTGATTACAGTATTGTACCAATCCCATATTCTTTAATACTGTTTAATCTATTTTCAATGACTGAGTTGAGAAATTGCGAGGAATAATTTCATTCAGTGAAAATTCACAGTGCTGTCCCTGAAAAAATAAATATTAAAGTTGCTCATTTTGCTATTAAATACATTGTTTCTTATAATGTTGTGCCTCATTTTCTCGGAAACTACTGTGAAAATCAACTAAATTAAAAAAAGTTATTCCTCCAATTTTTGAACTAATTGATATTTCTGTAACATTTTTTGTTTAAGATGAAGATTCTGGAATCTTACTTCAAGAGAAATTTAGTTACACAGATTTCTCTTGAAGATGCTACAAATTCGTATAGTTCATAATAATAATTTGTAAATTCTTTGTAAATTCATAATAAAAAACTCATATTACAGGTTTTAGTCAAAATATACTAAAAATTTTTGCCATAATCTGAATACAATTTACATAAACTTTGAAGCATTTGACGACTGACATTACGCATGTATATGTTGCTGATATTAATATTTGTATATATTACTACAATGTTTTTCAACATAAAACATGCTTCGTCAACTAAGAAATATTTGAAAAATAGTGTAATGCAGCAGTACCTATTTATATGATAAAAATAGTTTTCTACTTTCGAAACGTTTCGGCAAATACAAATTCTATTTTCTCGAAAATCGAATCGATTGTCGACATGAGACGACTCTTCATGCCACGAGCAAATACTTTAAAGAATATTACTAAACAATATTTAGTATTGCGGTTGTAACACAGATAAGTTGTAACACAGATAATAATATAAAAATATTTTATTAGAAATTCTAGAATTATTGTCCTGAAGTATGATACAAATGTCTCTACTTTGACCATTTGTTTATGTCTCAAATTGCACTAATCTGGAAGTTTCATTATTTGGGATAAGGGCACTGCCTTCACGAACAAATAAAAAAACATTAAATTCTCTCTTAAGAATATTTATTCGAATATTTGAGCAATTTGTTTATACCATGAATCACCACAAAATATTGCAATTTTTATTCTATTTTTCGTAATATTTCTCGTAACGAAAAGTTGAGGGATTTTAGTTCGTTCAATCAACGCGACTGATATCGATGAGATGCTTTCTGGCTGAAAGTTTTTAAATCGGTATTCAAAATGTGTTGCAAAAAATTCTTGAATTAATAATCGACTGTACATATGTATTTGATATATTTGTTTTACTTGTTTGCAATGTAGCGAAATGTTTTTCTTTATCGCTTCGAAATCAGAATGAGTGCTAATGCGAACAAGTTTCTGAATTAAAGTTGAAAAAACAGAAGCTCGTAAGGCGGAGAACGTAAATTCAATTTTGAAATGGTTTTTATTCGTTTTCCGGTTCGTCCTTTTACTTAATCCGTATTTCTCGACCTCTTTCTGCTTAATGTATGTAAATGCAATTACAATATTTTCAAGGAACAGAATATCATTGTTCATGATTATCACTGTTTCAAAACAAGCAGCACTGTTCTTATGACATTATCTCTCACTGAGGAAGAGTGTCGAAAAGTTCTCAGTGCTATTTACAATTTAAAAAAAACGTTTAAATGCATAAGAAAAAAAATATTTTCAACTTTATTACCACAAACTAAATATTTTCGTCAAATTTTAACTTTACTTTAAAATTAAAAAAATATTACAGCATCTCTAAATGTGTAGCACCTGTTTCTCCAAATCTATTTCTTCAGAATATCTCTGAACCGGAAAAAAACTGAAACCAGTTAATTGGAACCCAATGCGACAAAACTAATGAATCATGAATAATGACCTACTATGGAATTCATATAGAAATTCAAGTCCAGCCGTTCCGATGACTTTGACCCAATTTAGCAAGGATTATGGTAAACCGCTGTAACTTTTCTCACTGTTTACAGCTTTTAATTCGCCTTTTCCTTAAAGATGACCGCTAATCTAGTTTATACCGTACTAAATGCCGTTTAAACGGCGGCGAAGACCAGAGCGTGTTGCAGCTATTTATACCTCCGTTTTGAAAGCACATTTCGCTGTTTATTTCGACAGAGCATCCAGAAAGACAACTAAATGCGGATAAAAATACTCGCAATCGATAAGTCAAACGTCCGAAATTATCCGCTGCGCGCCGCGATGTAACAATGTTCAAACAAACCGTCGCTCGAAAAATGTCCTTTTCGGATCATCAACGTTTCCCCACTTTCTACCGACAGTCAACCGAGCGCCATCCCAGTCGTTAAACGCCGAATAATTTGAACTTGAAAACGTCTCGTCGGCGATTGCAGCGTCATTAATATAACCTCAAAGTTAACTGCATTATATCATTCCGATTGGGTCGTTTTTGAAACTGCTGCCATTGTCCGGCGATGCCGGAATTAGCAAATGGGCGGAATCGTCATAAACAGATTAATCGGCACGAAAAGTATCATCGTCGTCGGTTCACCTCGATAAGACCTGCGCGACTAAGTAAGCATCGTGACACAAAATAGAGAATGTACCGTGGCGGTGGCGCAAAGTGCCGAAGAGAAAGCGACCTACTTGTAGCCCAAGTAATTATAAGCCTTGAACCAAGCAAGCGAGTCATGGAGTCGACTTGCGACGGCAGCAATGCATAGAATGCGATCACATTTCAGAATACTTTCTGGGCTGATTTCCAACTGACCACGCTTTTCCCTAATCCAAAATAACGGCTTTTTAACCTCGATTCGCGTTTCGGACGATATTGACAATTGATACGGCCTGTCTCGGCCGCGAACACGCACGCCACTCCGCGCGAATTATCGTTTTCAATTACCCGCGCACGTCATTTAGAAAATAAACACATTGTTGTTAGTGTTGCTACTGCTGTTTAGGGAGTTGTTAGGAGTTGATGAAGAGGCTTAACCTCAAATAAGGCTTTTTTGGATAAAAGTATAAACGTTTTCTGTTTGATGGAAGTTATGTCAAAAAAGAGATGGGCATTATTTTAATAAATAGTGGATTTAATTGAATCACACCCTGTCAGTGAAAATATTATTTAATATTAAAAATATTTTGTTAGACATTTCTAAAATATGTTAAAATAAAATATATGAATATTAAATTATATTAATTTAATAGTAGATTTGATTGAATCATACCCTATGAGTGAAAAATATTATTTAATATTAAAAAATGTTTTGGAAATATTTAAAACATATTTTTTATATTAAATAATATTTTTCGCTGTTAGAGTATGATTCAAGCCGATCTTTTGAATTTTTTTATAGATTTCTTGATATATTATTTAATTAATATTGTTTATCAGAATAAATTAATTCACTATAAAGAAAGAAAAAGCTGTTTGATTCGTTTCTTAATTAATATAAATTGGTAAAAAATGTTTTTAAATGTTTAAATAGTAATAACATAATTTGATTTCCGCATTTGATCTCTGCGATCATTTCAAAGCCAGTTATAATATCATTTTTTCATGAATTTTATATTAGTTATGAACTGATGAATTACTTTGCTTGATTTTATACACTGTGAAGGAATAAGTTAAATTTTACACCAGGTTTTTAAGTATATACTATAAATTGGGGTATATACTATAAATTTGAAGTTGGGGTAAAAATTCCAGTGAGTAAATATTCAAGTTCGGCTTTAATTTTAAAGTTACAACTTTAAATTTATGTAGTTCTAACCTATAAAGTCTATAACATTATTTTAAAGTTTCACTTTAAAATTAAAGTAAATATGATTTAATTACCCTGTTACACTTTTCAAATTCAAGCATATATATGTACTTTCAACTGAATTAAAGTAAATATCGTCACTTTGCTCGAAAAACATTAAACATCGATTTTTGGTTGGCAAACGTAACATGTCAACTTTAAATCAAATGGACGTGTAATGTTTTTTAATCGAAAATCGACGTGCAATGTTTTTCGATCAAGGTAGCGATATGCTTTAAAATTATACTATTTTTTACCCTATATGCTATATAATAAAAAAATATTGGAAGAAATGTATGAACAGTCAAAAGTTCATTTGACAAGTCTCTAGTTAAATTCTCCATTTTTTATTTGCTATGGAATACTATATGTTTAAATAATCTTGTATTTTTTATTAATAAACGTTAAATTACACATTTCTGAAATAATATTATTTTGCACAAGAAGGATTTTGTTTTTTCGTTTTTAGCAATTTATTTTACCAATTTAAATGATATATCTTATTCAATTTTAAATAATTTATTTGCTACAAATTCTGTGACAAAAAAAATTAAATTGGTTTTTCTATCATTTTTCCAACTGAAAATGATTTTTATCAAAGATTGTTTATCGAGAACGTTTAAAACATTAGTTGCCCTACGTTTTTGTTTGTACCCAGCAAATGTCACGTTTGTCTTATTATTTGACGTAATTTTCGAAATGAACGTCCCGCGAATGACGAGTGCTTCGCAACGCGCTGTTTGACATCATTGTTGCGGATGCTGTTAGGGACGGCAGTGAAATGTATCTCGCAGCATAATATTACGACCAGTAAAAAGCTGTCGTTTGACTTAATATCACCGTGCATGTCTCAATTAATTGTTTCAAGACCGAACAAAGTGGCCACCTTTTTTTTTCTCCTCGACTGAACTTCAGTCCAAACCATCAAATACTTTCCGTTTGTCTCGAAACAAAACAACATAAATCACTGCAAGACTGTTTCACTATGAATTTCAGTTATGCAATATCATTGTTATTGCATCAACAATGATATTGCACGGGAGTAAAAGTCGGAAGTTCGTAACTCGATTCCGATCGACGTTTTTGGTCGAATTTCAAAGTTTGGATGAAAACATCGCGACAATTTTCCGCGCGAAGCTGATTATGAACTGAAAGAGAAACCAAGAACAGGAGTCCTGTCAATCGACTCACGGATACTCGGCCGGTTATTTCGTTGGCCGCGATTCACTCTGCCAAGTCGGGAGAAAGATCCGCTAACGGTATAAGGGCAGATAATTGCCACACTTTGCAGACCAACGCGCTTCGTTTCTTTTCCTTGATAAAACTATCGGAATAACTTGATAGCCGAGCTCGTTTTTTGAACGTCTTTTTTGCTATTAAGAAAAGTCATCCCGTTTCAATTTATAATTGCTGCCTTTGAACGTTGACAGATTTAAGGACGTTCATAGGAAAAATATTGAAAGTATGACATAACGAAAGATACGGCCTAGAAAATTGTTGTAATTTTATTCGAATAAATTAAAACCTGTTTTATTTTATTTCAAAGTCTATTTTACAGTTACTACGACTCTAATATCGACAAGAAACACTGCCCTACTCTAACTGTTGAAATGTTGACATGCCACATATACTTTCTTCTTTTTTTCTTTATGTTTCTCTTGCAGTAATAAACAAACACTTATGTTACACTGCAAAATACGTTTTTGTTGCTCAAATTCAGTGTTTATACTCAGACAGTAAAATTAAGACTCTAAAAGTTCAACCTCTACACTGTATTGCTTTACAGTCCAGAGACTCTAAAGTAAACAACCAACTAACAACAAGCACTATGAAGTTCAAAATAGAAACTTGTTGAGTTGTTTACTTTACAGTCTCTGGACTGTAAAGCGATGCACTCTAGACTTGTTCAGACTATTTCTTCAAGTGCAATCAAACTCCTCCTGCAATAACAAATCTCCCAAGTAACCTTTTTCTCCCAAGCCAGAAAGGTCTGTTGTTATTGTACAGGCATTTCCGAGGCGAACTGTTTCTGATTCCAAGTCGCTGATAACGGCCAGTAGTTGAGTCTATCGTTGCAGGCAAATTAAGCACGGAAAAGTAACCAGTGTAACCTTGGTTGCTAATTACTCGTTGAATTTCGTCGGACTGTATTGAGCTGTCTGAGCCGCAGCGGGCAGCTGAGCTCCGAAATTTGATGTGCGAGCGAATAATCAACTTGAGAACCGCGAACGTCGATCGCGATGATTTGCAAGTCAGTGAAGCTTGTGTGCATGCAAACACGAGTCTAGTGTTGCTATTCGTCTATCAATATTGACGATTAAAAGCAGCGCTCGCTGTGTCTGCCTCGAGTCCTTCGCGCAGACGTAATCATTATTCATTCGAGTATAGCCGGGCGGAGAAAGTCTCGGCGATTACAATCGATTAGCGTTTTCTCAGGAAATTTTACCATTGGCACATTCCGAACCCGGTTACCGCGGATTTATGGTTTCCTGGTGGCGTTTTTCCTGAACGGATTGCCGGACAAGTTTATCGGGTCGGAGTTATGAACAATGGGATAATCGCGGATGAGAGTGGGGAAAACAATGAAGTCATTTGGAGGGCGACGAAATGCATTTCGAATTGCACAATTCGACATTTTCGCCGAAACCGATTCATTTCGAACAATAACAGCGTTCTTTTTTCATGCCAAGGTCGCATGTTCGTGACCCACTTCCCATACACCTTGATGTAGCTGAGCAAGTTAAAGATTTTCAAAGTCTGAAATAAAATGTCGATCAACGTGTGGCTGTCTGTTTTACTTTTTAATGATTCCTGAACGGTTTTCCAGTTATACGGGCGATTGCATCAAATTCAGACCGCGCTCCACATTTTTCGAACTGTTGCGACTTGCGGCGTTCTGGTCTGAAGATAGTTTCGCTTGTTCGAGCTTTTAGCACGATTGTTGTATTTGCGATGTTCATGAAAGTGAACAAATTGATCTGGGTAGTATAACTATTTAGCGTAATTGGCGTAGTTTACGGAAATTATGCGAAACAGCAAAAGTGGTATTGTTAGCTGCGTTAACCTTGAACCCAAAATTATGTATAAAAATAACTGCAGGTATAACTGTAAAGGATGCTGTTTTATTTCGAACTTTTGTTGTCGACGCCTTTGTGTCGTTGTAAGAGAATCATTTAAAGTGAAAATTTGCGGTCTCGTTTAGTTTCTCGTCGTACATTTCCATTATTTTCTCATTGTTTAGACAATTTCAATAAAAGATTACCATTATAATACTACTTCATATTTAACTTAATGGAAATAAACAATAAATGTACATTCACAATTGATTGTCCATCGTTGCAAATAAGATATAAAATTAATTTTTGGAATCCGTAATTTGAGTGTAGTCTGTTTTCAGAGGAATAACTGTACAGCTATTGTGAACCACATACAGGATGAGTAGAAATGTATCTTTCTCATGAATTTAGTGATGAAGTGGTTGAATTATTGTATTAAGGCAGTTCTTGAGAAACGGTAATATTTTTTAAATAAATACGCTCTTTTATTTTACTGTTACGAATAATCATTTCTCATATGCTTTATATATTTTCAAAATATGGTTTTTCTTTTAATGCAATCAGGTAAACTTGATTTGTTAACGAACAAAAATCATGACTTCAATTACATTAATATACAAATCTGTGTTTGTTCTATTTTAAAAAGCATTATATCAAAACTTGGTGTAATGTACATGTTACATTACACTTAATCATAAACGCTAAACTAAACTTTTATGTAGAAAAACGTACACGAAACCTGAACGAAAAAGGTCATGACAACGTGCCAATTAAATCCCTCCACTCTGATTGTCTGATTCATATTTTCTGTCTCTACACAAATAAAAAGGATAGCAGTCACGTGACTGGCATTACAACCAATGAGTTAAGGTCTTTTCGTTATCTGCCTTGTTCTATTAGTCACACAAACAAAATATACGTTGAGAAAACTAGGCTGGCAGAATTACAGTCTAGACTGTTCACTTAACCGATACGACTGTAAACATTAATCAATATATACAATAAAAAAAGGGATTGTCTGAAATAGAGAATTTTTTGTTTGCCCCAAAAATAATGGTCGTAAAATACAGAGGAGATAAGTTTTTACTTTACAATAAAGATCGGTATTAAGCTCTTTCGATTTCGGAAGATTCAGATATGAAACTGATTTTAACGATACCCGTAAAACGTTAGATTCATTTAAAATAAGTATATATTGAAAAAAAAGCTGTAGATGACAATTTTTTAAATAACTTTGTAGTTTCCAAAAGTGTCACTCTTCACTGACCTTAGATTAAAAACTTAGATATCGAGATGGTTATGACAGATAAATCTTTTGGTAGCATTATAATTAAGTGAACTCAATGTTCAGATCCACGAACTAAATTTCACATAAAGGAAGATTAGTTGACCGATCTAAATGTGATAATTATCTGCAGAATTTGATTTAGATTAATACATCAAATATTGTTAAATGATCGCGTAAAAATTACTGATAGAAAAGCAAACTTGCAGATGTAGCAAGCGAAATTGCTACATCTGTGTTTTAGGTTTCAAAGAAATGTTGTCTTTACATGTCTCAGTTATTCTTTTCCTTTCATGTCTTCCTTTCCTTCTTTTTTCTCGGACAAGTAACTCGTAATATAAATTAGACTTCAAACGACTATTTGTGTTGTCCTCCTGGACTTCTTGCGAAAATGTGAGGGAATAACATTGTGGTGGCGCCGCCTATATAAATTTCAATTCGAACGGTGTTCAATCACATCGCAATTGATTCAAACCATCAGAAAGTTGAGCAATTTTTACCGAGCTGTTCGCTACAAAAAACTGTCACAGATAACAATTGTTTATATACCAAAAACAATGGAATGTGCTACTATTTCAACATTAAACATCCTCTTCTGATGTTTTTTCATCCTCAATTTTTCACTTAACTAAATTCTACCTAACTTCTATCAGTGTTCACCAGGATATTTGTTTCTACCTCCAACGTTCACTCCCCTGTAAAAATAACGAATAGAGAGGAATAGAAAAGAATTGGACATTTTGAATTCTTTTGAGTCGTTATGAATACTGAATCTGAATTCTTCTTTAGGAATAAAAATGAATTCGCATTTAAACGATGAATTCCTGAGGCCTAATTCTTAAATTTGGTGCTGTAAGACATAATCTGCAAATTGTTCATACATTTTAATATATAAAAGTGGTTTACACCTGTTTAAAACAACTTGCATTCGAATTATTGGAAATTATTGCAATTATTGCAATTAAGTTGGTTGCAAGTTTCGATTGATTTAATTTCTCCAAAAGCTATGCTTGTGTTTGTTATACAAATAAGCACTATTAAACGAAGATTGTTGAAACAAACACAGCCGAGACAAATAGAATGAAAAATAAACAAAGCGTGGAACAATTCCATGAATAATGTGAGCAGCCCTTGAATACAATCAAGAATGAACATTTAGACATGACTCTAATTGTCACTAAAAAGACTGCGGTTAGCATTCAATTCAGTAGCAATGAACATAAAAGTAGAAAAGAATTCATAATTTTTCTTTGAATGTCGTTTCGGGAATTGAAAACAAAACGAATTCTTTTCGTGGAATTAAAAATATTTCCCAAGTGAGACACTTTTTAGTCTGGAATAGAACAGAATTGAAAAGAATTGAGACTAACAAAATGAATCTTAAATCTTTCCCAAAAAGAATTCACTTTACTTTTGCCAAAACAAATAATTTTCTCAGTCTAACAATCTCAAACTTACTCATTCAGAAAAATATCCTTTTCTACCAAAAATATCCATTCCCCTCCAAAAATCGTTTTAGTTGAAAAGAATTCCTTTCTTACAAAACGAAATCCTTTCATGACAATAGTCCATTCCTTTTGTCTGCAATACTTTTGAATCAAAAGGAATATTTTCTCTTCCACTCTCCTCTAGCAATCCCCATTCCCCCCCTTCCCCAGACAAAGGGCTAAAGTCAAAATCGCTAGCGGATTGTGAAAAGCCACCTAACCTTAAAATCGAATGGCCCGGGGGCGCGCGCGCGCCGCGTCAATTTGCTTAATACGATTTCCGTCGATTCTCGTCGGGGAAAAAGGAAAAGCGACAAAGGCCCGAAAGAATGAGCTGATTCGGCAAACAGTTGCCGCGCGTTAGCAAAGGGCGGCGGAACGGAGCTTAGCGAGCGATTCAGCGGCGAGGCAAAAAAGCGGGAGGACGTCGAACTCGGACTCAGCCCTCGGCCTCGGCCCTTGGAACGGCGTTATCGATCGAACGAACGTACGCGCGTACGTTTACCTCCCAAACGTAACGCGTTACGTTTATATTGCGCTTGCGGCGGCAACACGCAAATCACACCAATTAGCGGGGGGCGCGTGCGTTCCATCGATTGCGCCGCGCTGATCAATACGCGGCATTGATCACACGCGAATAGTCGCGTAATCGAATACGCCGCGCGGCGTTATCTGCTGGCCGCGCTATTATCGGCTAATTAATTTGCCGCGAGCAAAAAGTCCCGTGACGTCGGCGAACAATCGCTCGCCCGTCCGTCCGTCCGCTAAACAAACTTTCATCACGCCACGCAACGCTGCAACGCGAGGCTCCGTGATAATCAACGGCCCGAGCCGTTTAGAAGAATTGAGGGCCAGAAGAGCAATGAGCATATTTAGAGGCGGCGAAACGTGTTGGGCTGTTAAAAAAAGGAAGGGGTTAATTGTGCACGGAGAGACAAATTGCATAGAAAAGTGCTGTTTTGTAGTAATTCGAGGACGAAGCTTCCATATTTTGTAGTAAATTGTGATAAATTCCTAGTAAAATCTGCTTTCTCGCAAGGTCAAATAATGCTGTAAACAAATTACGATGATTCAAACAAAAGAAAGGTCGAATGCTTCGAATGTCAACAATGTCGGCGGTGAAGGTGAAGAGTCCCAGGCTGTAAACCTCAAGATCGCGGGGTCGAGACTCTGTGGGGACAATGTTTTTTTTAAGAATTAGAATTTTCGTTTACACGGAGAGAAAAAGCATGCAACCTCTGTAGTACAGCAAAGCAGTAACTGCAAGTACAGCGTAGCAGATGACATTTTGTAGCCAGTACAACTTGAGCATGCAAATACTGCATGTCTCTATTAGTAGCATTATAAAAGGAAACATAACCTATTTGCTTCCGTGACAGTTTTGATAACAAATATAGAATCTGGCGTTTTGCAAAACGCCAATTTTTATATTT
>JABFPB010007282.1:0-11176 GCA_022817645.1 Ceratoteleas bidentatus | reverse complement strand
GGACCGCGTCGAAACCCTGCCGGAACCGCGGCGGAACCGTGTCGGAACCGTTTACGGTCCCGACGCGTCCGCTAGGGAACCCAACCAAAGAAAACAATATATTCATTGCATTGACTACTCTATAATAAAGATTAAAAAGTAACATGGCTAATGTCATTATATTCTCGTTTAAATTACGTCTCTTATTTGGTTTAAACTGTTAAGGTTATAATTTCACATGACTGTTTTGATCAAGATGTACGGTATATTTATATCTTACAGTACATATATACATATAACTTACAGTATATATTGTATTATCAAATTAAAGATGTCCTTATCGTAGAATAATATATCAAAAGAATTATCCACGAACTCAATTTGAGTTGTCAAAATTACCAAAATATTTAGAATGTTTACACAACTGGACAAATTTAAAATTTTGAGATATTATTAAAAATGTGTATAATTTTTACAAATTGTTAGGTTTGACAAATATTTAAATTCTGAGTGTATACATTATGAAAAATATGGTTAATTGTAAAGGATTTTGCAACAGAAAAATCATAAACGTCTGTGATAATGTAACGCATAATGACGCTGAAAATGTAACATTTAGGAAGTACTGTGAAACGCAGTGAAAAATCATAAACAAGTTATTAACCTGTTTAAAAAATTAAGTGTAAAAATTGTTAAACTTTGGATTCCCCAAAATCTATAGGGAATTTTGCATTTTTGAGGCCAGATTCAAAAAGAAAATAGAAAAAGAAAAAGTGGAACCACCCATCAATCGATATGTTTTTTTTTCTTTTTCTTTTTTTAGAATGTCAAACACCGGACTTGAACCGGCGACCCTCGGTTAGGGGCCGAATGCGATACCACTTGGCCAGAGAGGCAACGTTGCTGTCAACATGAGTTTTGTCTCATTTAAACTTCTTTTTTAGTCTCTTGTGCAGACAATATTAATAAAGGACAGACAATTCAAGCCACATAAGTGCGTCCTTTATTAATATTTTCTTTGATTGCTACTCGAATACGCCAATATAAGCATTTGCAAAAATGTTGTCAAAAACCGCATAGATACAATTAGAACTAGCCCTAATGGAATTTTTCAACCGGGACGATATAAGTTGAAAACAAAGAAAAACGCCATCATAATTTTGAGGTATGTAATAATTAAAAAATAAAGTCTGCTATGATGTATTTCATCTCTTTCTAAATATGCGACATGAACAAAGATAGATATATTTGACACATCACGCTTCCATTCGCCAATCACAGGGAAGCTTTAGAAAGAAACGGTGTTACGAAAGTGATGCGTAGACGAAGCGAAGACGAAGCGAAGACGAAGCGAAGGCGAAGCGAAGACGAAGCGAAGGCGAAGCAAAGAATAAGATCGGAATCCCACTCCTGACAACTTCGAGGGCAGATGGCGCAGCGGTCGTACTAAACTGAAATGGGTTGGCGTATTGGTGGTCCAAAATAGTTCGTTCACTCCGCTGTAAAAAATGGCATTAATAGATATAGATACAATTAGAATAAGTCCTAATGGTATCTGCTGATGGAATACCTAAAAAATACTTTTACAGTTTCTATAGTAATTTAGCATGTTTTCAAAAATGAAGCATTGCATTTTTGCTGTATGAGTTACCAATGCTGGATGAGCGTTGGATTCAATGTGGTTACGATTTATGAGACGGTTTGGTAAACACGACTAAAGTGACATTTTATTTTTTCTAGAGCAGAACTGTTTTGTCAAAAGTTACGATTGTCTGAAAAAGTCTAAGAAGTGCTGAAAATGTATTTTGTAGTGTTTCGCAAATTTATATTCTGTAAAATACGTTTTCAAATTTTTCCAGTAATTGACAGACTTTTGTAGACTTTTCCAGAGACTGTCTACAAAACTCAGAAAAATTCCTCAGAAAATTCCAGCTTTTTTTCAGAGTTTTACAGAGTTGTGTAGAATTGTACAAAGTTACAGAATTTGTAAGAGATTTTTTCAGAGCTTTTCAGAGATTACCAGAGTTTTTGCAGAACTTTCCAGAGGGAATTTCAGGCTTTTGCAAAACTTTTTCCACGAGGGAACAATACGGATTTTTTTCTCCAAATGTTTATTTAATTAGGTTAAAAGTTGAAACCCAACTGCAGTCCATCGTTGTCAAATATGATAAAGACATTACTGAAAGGCAAGATGTTTTTGAGGCACTGACCAATGAATTTGAAAGTGATCGGATAGCGAAGCAAACGTTGAAAGTTTGTACCATTAAATATCTAAACTTAATGTATTACAGTGAATTAATTAGTTTATTATTATATTTATTATACGAATAATACAATTTTGCTTAGGTTGAAATGGAAGAACAGCTTATTGTCTACGAGGAAGAGGATAAAATTTTTGGAAATGTAGAAGAAAGAATTAAAAACTTTATACTAAATCGTGCAGCGAAATGTATACAGAGGTGGTGGAGGATTAAATTGGCGTCGAGAATTAAGAAGTCAAAGAAAAAAGGAAAGAAGGAGCAAAAAGGAAAGAAGGAGAAAAAAGGAAAGAAGGAGAAAAAAGAAGTAAGATGTTCTTATGATTGTATTTTAATTAGACACACGAAAAACTATTTATATTATATATCAGAGTGCCTGCAATACGATTTCATTTCGTAGAAGAAATCTACAAAAAAAGGTTCCATCTAAGAAGAGATAGGCAATTCAAGTTATTTCGATTTATAACCCGAACAAATGAGCTGCGGTTTCTCAAAATTTGACATTTGACTCTTCGTCAAACCAAACTTGTAGATGGGGTTATATTTAATAACATCATGTTAATAACATCGTAATTTTTAAGACAAAGACAAAGACTAGAATTATCTAATTCAAAATGGGCGACAAAAAGGACGAAGAAAAAGAAGAAGATCCTCGTATGCTGTTCATCTTGGGGTACTTGACCAGGTCATGTAAACTGAAGATTGACAAGTGGAATAAAATGTTATCCAACGATGATTCCAAGGCAATTAATTTCACAAAAAAATGCATCCTTAATACCAATCATTTTCAGTTAATCAGAAATAATCAGTCAAATGAATCTTTTTTCACATTTATCCAGAACCTTATATTAACCTTTTTTAATACACCAACTGAGCACATGTTGATACTACAACTGACTTCAAGTGGTGTATTACTACCTTACCTCCACATTCCTACCGGAGAAAAGACCAAACTGTCGTATTTTTGCAAGAAGGAGGAAGTGAAAATAACTGAAACTAATTATAGAGAAATGTTGATTCCTGGGGACATGTCTTCCAGACCAATTGACGAGTTATCGGTTTTAATAGAAAAGGTGTTGTGAACCTTTTTCATTTTATTTGATTGTTACATGATTGATTCATTTGATAATAACTGATTGTTGGATATTTAGGCATATCTACCACTATTATCGAACCCAATGAATCAACATGGTTGGCCGAACGTCGTCGCTCAGGATGTTACCAAGCATGTTTATAACCTGAGGAATTCCGTTTGCGAAGTAAATTGAACAGTTTCATTTGCTGCTAGACTGGAATGTAATGGGATACATTTTTCATGATGAAATCCAATTACAAACCGTATTAGATACAATCCAAAATGTCCGGCCGAACTTACCTTCCAATGCCAATGGGAATAGAAAATATATTCAATATGGACTTCGCTGCGATGGCAATGGACTTCCAGTTTCTGAACAACGTGGAAAACATCGTGATCAAATGGACAGCGCAAATCAGTGAAATCCTCCATGAAGACAGTGACATCGTTTTCACAAATCACACTAATCCAACGCCCTTTGCCGGTTCGTCCCAGTTAAAACAATTTCTGCCTTTCATTATGCCTTGTTTAAGTGATATTCATTTGGTTTGAATTTAGAATTTGAGTTCTGGCAAGAAAGGTTGAAGAACTTAGAGTACATTTACGTCCAGATATGTGATCCAAGGGTCAAACGACTAGCTTTCTATCTGGAAACTGTGCAGACTCCATATTTGTCTTCGTTGAGAACTGCCGTGGAGAATGTTGTAACAGGTTGAAACATTACTTAATTAGTGGTCCAAGACAGCCATTTCGGCATTATAAAGTTGTTTATCTCGGTTTTGAATGAATTTTTTTACATAACTTGCTTAACTGAATTTAACTCAAATATTCTACTTAGGCATTCTTGAGGCAAGAGAAGTGTTTATATACTTGAAACCCCTTGAGCATTTCATCAGAGAGTTAGACAAAGCCAACTTCCAAGATATGGGTCTGGCGCTGAAAAATATCTTCCATTGTATTTGCTTGTTTTGGTCCAGTTCCAAACACTATTCCAGCTCGAGACTGATCAACCTGCTGAAACAGTTGACGAATATGTGCATTGAGCTAGTATGAGATCCCCCAAAATAATTTGTTTACTTTCTCCCCACCCATTGAACCAAATAGTGCCAAATATCACCTAGACACTCGGGCTACCAAGTTTCCCAATATGTGAATCTAGTCTGGGTCAAATCTAGATCGACATACTTATATTAAACAAATAATAAGTCTCTTTGTTGCCTGTGGAGGAGATTCGAACTCACGCCCTGGGAACAAGAGTCTGGAAATATTCGATCAAAAAGTCTAAATTGAATTTGGATATTTTACTCTGTCCGTAACTAGATGTAGACTGGATCAAGACTGGATATTTTACAACCGCAAGAGACTGGGTCCAAACAGGATAGAATTACGTCTCAATTAAGGTGTATAATACGACATAAGAAGTCTAAAGGAGACTAACTAGGTCACATTTGGACCGAATCTAGGCCCAGGCCGTGAAATCTGATCTTCAGATAACGATAAATCTGGATATCCAGGCTAGGTTCAATGGGAAAACAAAATACAAATGAAACTATAAAATCCAAATTTCCTTTTCTCAGTTCACAACCCATCTAGATCCTTCGTCGATTCTCCAAGGGGACATTGACGAAAGTTCAATTCGATTGATCGAAACTTTGAACATGATTAACTACTTGAAGGATATTTTGGAGACCTTTAGAGATAGAGTTGAAAACTACTTCAAGCCACCAAACGATCCAGTTCCATGGACTTTTCATAAAAAGCTGGTGTTCGAACGTTTGTATCTGTTTCAAAGGCGTTTACAAGAAATACAGGTTGGCTTGGAATGTAAACGTGGGAGAGCTATATCTTTAAATAGGGTGGTTCTTAATTCGATTGTCTGTTATTCTTTTATTAAACCAGTCGTTGTTTGAAATTGCTCGCGAATATCTGAAACTTGAGAAAATTGAACTGAGTAGTCTTCAAGGAAAGACACTCCTTCGGAGTGTGCAAACAATCCACGAGGAGTTTTTCAAAATGTTTACCGAGTTATCTGGCGCGGAGTATGAGATTTTGTTACCCGAAGATGAAGGATTTTCCAAAGATTTCCAAGAGCTATTAAAAAAGGTCTTTAATTTTAATTCCGTCTATTTCAAGAAGAATAATTATAAATTATTATAAATCTTATAAGTCGTTTATTTAGTCTGTTCACATCTTATGTTACTTTTATAAAATTTATTTGTTAATTTACGAAATAGGTTGATGAATATGATAGGAAACTAGCTACAGTATTCGACCTTGCGTTTTCCGAGTGCTATACCGCAGAAAGCATGTTTCAACTGGCGTATATTATAGGCGACTTAGCACTGCGACCTTTGATAAAGTCACAATTGAAATATCGCTATGAAAACATGGTCCAAAAGCTTCACGATCATTTGGATGAAACAAAGGTTCAAAATAACGTTTACTTTAATGAATTCAAGTTAATTCACACTGTTTTTCCTGACACTGCATTGCTAAATGATTTTTAAACCATGTTCAGCGTACATTCGACGATAACGTTGAGTCTCTAAAGAGAACCGGAAAACTGATAATAGATCCATACTATCCTCCTGTCGCTGGAGCTCTGTGTATATTGAACAAACTCAAGATCAGAAGCAACCATCTGATAGAAAACCTAAAAACAATCGAGGCCTTCATCACGGCTTCCGCAGTTAAAGAAGTTTTGGACAACCATGCTCAACTTGTGGTAACTATTTTTCGTTATACATCTGCTCATTACTCTGACAAAATCGCAATATGAAAATCACTTATAGAATATCATATGTGATTTCGTATTGATGTAACTATATACCTAAACTCGACTTTCTATTTTCATCAAGGAACTCGTTAATTATGGTCTTATTTACCTAAACTATAACCTAAACTTTAATTTTTATTTTCAACAAGGAAATCATAACAAATTTGGAACAGCAAATTTCTGAAGAGTGGAAAGAAAGAGTAGTCGAAAGTTTTCAAACACACTTTCCTAAAACTCTATTCGTGGTATCTGGTGAGGCTGACGAGAGACGGCTTGAAGCCAACTTTCATGTGGAATTGATCGACATCATAACAGAAGTTCGCTATATGATTTCTATCGGCTTGACGGACATACCAGAAAATGCGATGTACTTGTACAACAACAGTGATTATTTATATAAATGTGTCTCCAATGTTAACTTAATCGTATCTAAGTAAGCAAATACAAATTTGTTCATGTTTTTAAACCTATTCAGATCTTGTAACCGTTCAAAATTTTCCTCAGTTACAACAGTTTGCGACAAAATGTGCAACCTTACGAATTTCCCTTAGTGAAAGAAGAAATTGATGCCATCGACGTGACAATAGACGAGGCTCAAGCAAATCTAAAATGGAACTCTCCAGGTGTTTTTTTAAAGAAATTTGTTAGCAACTTGGATGATTCAGTAAATTGGGTGCCTTTGTTCTAATCGTTTAGCAATAATTGTAGATATCGGGATATATATTCGAGACTTAGCTAAAACCGTCCGAGCTCTATGTTATCGTTTGGAACAGGCTCAGATAAATCTTGACAACGTTTTGAACTCGATGAAAGAATGGTCGATGAAGCCAATTTTGACGCGAAAAGACCTTCACGAAGAAAACATCTTGGTTACGGATATCAACAAATTTATGAACAAGCGGTATGAGATAGTTCAGAGATTGAATGATGAACTGCCAAAAGTACTTAAGGAGAATTATAAATGGATTTTTCGCCTTTACCCAGACGAGAAATATGATACTGACTCGGTTATGGATGATGGTAATTTTTACATGTTTGTTGGCTGATCTCCATGTGGAGAATCAGGAGTTCCAAAAAACGGCTGGTAGTAAATGTAAATGAAGTCTACAAATTGTAATACATTTCTGATATTTCAGACAAAAGCATTTCTGAAGAAGAAGAAGAATTTGAAAGCGAAGACGAGGGCGAAAACATTGTCACTGAGCAAAGTGAAGACGAGGGAGAAATGGGCGAAAGTCCCTCAGAAGAATTCTTAACAGAAGAGGAAAGGTTATTGGACGCAGAACGACGTGAAAAATGGAAAATATACCAGAAGCATGTGGACTTACTTATATCCGAAGAACTGGCACAGGCAGTATTGACCAGGCAAATAATGCTAAAACTATTTTGTATGTGTTCAATCAGACGTACGAAGTACTAATATATTTCTGTTACAGTTTATGTTACTTACTGGACGAAACAGACCCAGAAGAGAAATTGTGGCCATTGTTTGAAATTCAAATGAATCTCTCCTCTGAGGATTCTGAAGTTCCGATGAAGATTATCTTTGTTCGCAGTCTATTCTTGGACGATGACCAAGGATTTTTTGCTTGGTACAGCAGGATTGTGGAAGGGATTTTGGTAATGGGACAACTCGTCACTCACATTGATCCCGACCTTGCAGAGGAGACCTTCGAAGTACTTTTTTAAACAATACAGTACGCTCCATCCAAAAATATCATACTGAATAAAGTTTGTCTTTTTTTAAGCGTCAATTGGAAAGCAATGAGCGGATCAATTTTATGATAGAGGAAATCGGGGAAAGGATCAAATCAGCGTTGACAGAGGTCGCAAAGTATCCATCAGTGAGTGAATCAGAGAAAAATTGGAAGTGGTCCATAAATTTTGGCCATTTGGATTATCAACCTGCTTTATTTCCGTGAAAATATTACAATTAATATTATATTGATTGGCTAGAAATTCGACCAGTATGCCTGGTTGTGGGAAACTGATCTGCCTGCAGTGGCGGCATTCTTTGCAAAGTATAGCCGAATGCCTACGGTTGATGAGATGAAGATGTTGGGTGAAGAGGAGTTTGATCCGTTTGAAGATCTTCATGTCAAGAAATCCACGTTGGCAGATACCAGAAAAGTGCTTGAGGCGTTAGAAGACTTATCAAAGGAGTGTTCGAATATTGAAATCGAGACAGTTATAGCTAAGTTGTTTCGTATTAATGTTCGGCTCTTTAAGAAGAACTTGCTGGCGAAAGTTGCTTTATTGATTGAGTGCATCGAGACTGACAAGGAGAACGAACTTTTGAACATGTAATAATGCCACAGATTCAAATTTGCTAACAACTTATTAACTGAAATTACTTCTACTAAACCATCTGTTTGTGTATCTAGGGTCCAAACCAATCATGATCTCTTGTCACTGGCATATAGTATATTTACAAAACCGATCGACAAAGACGATTATGAAGCACTGGTGACACAAATTCAATACCTAAAGATCATTAGAGACAAACACTATGAAATCGACGACGCACTTCTTCAAATGAAGGTCGTAGAAGGTTCCTTTGTTAAATCGACAATTCGCTAAAATCTTTATCTTACTTATGTCAACAAACCCACAGGAATACCTCGAGTTTTTGCACGAACGTAACAGGATCTTCCCTGCATCGGAAATCCAGAAAATTCAACAGATGCCGGAACTGTGGATTAACGTACAAAAAACAGCCGTTCAGATGAAACAGTTGGTTGCTCCGTTCCTTGCTCACTATGCTGACCTTTTGCGAAAGCAAATGAATTATTTCGACTTCCGCACGCGACGGTTTCTTAATATGATGCATAAACATGAAGTTTTCAGGTATTCTTTAAACAGCAGTGTAAGTGCAGCAGCTTTATTTTTATATTTAAATTGATAAAATACTATATTTTATTAATGCTCAATTATTTCACCGTTGAAAAAACAATATAAGATACATTAAGAGGACCCAACAAGTGCGAATATTTTAAAGGGCCACAACACAATATTAATTTAAAACATTTTAGAATGTATTAAAACTTTTAATTTAACGTTGAAAAACGTGTTGAAAGATTTAATATTGTTTTGTCTCAAAATGTAGTCACTTGTAATGAAATTTGTAATGAAATGTCCCAACAGAATAACGTAGACGGAAAGAACCTGGTAATCTTTAACTATTGATTCGAAACAATTTATCTTTTGATAATGTTTATAGGCATGGCACGACGAATGTGTATGAAAAGCTGGACGAATTATACATAGAGTTGTTTGAATATGAGAAGGAATTAGACCTATTAAAGCAGAGGGCAGAAATATTCGAGCAACAGGTTATAGAATTCAAGTATCTCGAGCAGGCGTTGCGTGAGCTGAAGTTGCTGAAATTCTTGTGGGATTACGTGCACGTGATTACGTCCAATTTGGACGAGTGGAAGACGACTGTTTGGGAGAAAATCGATGTCGAGGGCTTGGATATGGAGTGCAAGAATATTCTCAAGGAATTGAGATGTACGTATTCAGGGTCATAAACATTTGTTAAATAATTTTAAAATTTCCTTGCAGAAATACAATTTCGGAAAATATATGAAATTCTCGGATTATATCTAAAACATCTGTTAAAACTCTGATACACCCATTTTTAAGAACTATTAAGAGTTTTTCAGTATATCAAAATTATATACTCATCTCAAATACTGACAAGTTTACATATCTGTAGCTGCCAGCTACAGATTTGTAAACTGTAGCTGGCAGCTACAGTTTTTGAGATTATTTTAAAGAAATTGTCAAACTGTTTCAGACTATTTTATTATGTAGAGTAGAATGGGGTAAAGAAGCCATTTTTGTGGTTTTCGCCATGTAAATCCTACACTAACATAAATAGATACATCGTCACACTTGTATGGGAATCTTTGAACCTTTGTCTATAAAATTTGTCTAGAAGATTTGTTAATAACATGTCTCCGATTAGAGATAAACCTGTTTGAGTAAACTGATGCAAATGGCTATTTTACCCCATCTCGTGGGGTAAAAAAGCCACACCACTTATTTCCCCACCCCAGACCCTGAATTTTTTTCGAAGTGTTTCACCTCACCTTTCCGCCCTTTTTTCGAGACCCCCAACATTAATCCTAAGCGCCGAACCGTCCTGCCCCCTACTTCCCTGGTGGAAATGAAAGTCTGAAAAAGTCTGAAAAAGACTGAAAAGGTCTGCAAAACGCTCTGCAAAAGTCCGCAAAAAGTCTGCAAAACAGTCTGCAAAACTCTGCCATAGTCTGAAAAAGTCTGAAAATGTCTGTAAAAAGCTCTGAAGAGGTTGTCAAATTGGGACTTTACAGAGATATGCAGACTTTGAGGAAGGGCAATCTGTAGAAAGTCTGCAAACGTCTGAAATCAGCTGTGAAACTCTGATACTCGGTTTTTCAGAGATTTGCAGATTAGATATCCAAGGCAACCTCGTCTTAGGTTTCAAGTCTGAAAAAGTCTGAAATCAATCAGTCAGAGTTTCTGATTGATTTCAGACTTTTTCAGACTTTGTATACATTGCCCTTCCTCAAAGTCTGCATATCTCTGAAAAGTTCCAGTTTGACAACGTTTGCAGAGCTTTTTACGGACATTTTCAAACTTTATCAGACTATTGCACAATTTTGCAGACTTTTTGCGGACTTTTGCAGAGAGTTTTGCAGACTTTTCTGTCTTTTTCAGACTTTCATTTCCACCAGGGTTTATAAACGTACATTTTCAGCATGTGTTTTTTGATTAACGTTTGTGTCTTTGTGTAATTTTGTGAATAAATTTTCAACATGTATTCACACTTTTTAATTAGTTTTTTTTCACTTACATAGGAAAAAATGTTGATGCTAAATTAACATAAGATTCAAGTTGGAGACATTGAGCTGTTTCAACATCGAATATTTGTTGAATTAACATCTCTCATGATAAAAATTTTGAGAGATGTTAATTCAACAATGACAGATAACCTAACCTTAAATCTATTTCGATGTTAAATCAGCAAAAGATATTCAATGTTGAATTAGCATCGATGTCTCATCAATCAATATATTACAAGTATTGGATTTATTTATTAGC
>JABFPB010007281.1:0-11175 GCA_022817645.1 Ceratoteleas bidentatus | reverse complement strand
AGGAAATTATTTTATTTCTATTTTTATTGTATTTTGTTTTTTTTTAATACCTCTCAAGCAATAAATATAAAACATAAATTGTAAGTCGGATTTAAGAAACTTCGAGAAAACTCCAAGACGTTTTCAAAAGTCGCGACGATATAATCGTGTCCGAAGTAATAATAATTTATTTAGGGCATACATATACTCGATGATAGATCCAGATACACGATGTTACTTAACTATCGGAAATTTTCTAAAAAACTAAAAGATTAAAATATAATTAAAAAGTTCAAAATTTTTACTAAATCCACTAATGAGTGGATAACTTGCGATCTTCGTTTCAAAAATATGTGTTTGCAATATATTTTTTAATGCCAAAATTTATAATGAAATAAATCGTGATCGAACGTCCCCTAAGAAAAGTGCACTCACAGTGACACACATATAATTGCAAAATTAATTTGCTAAATTGTTTTTAAAAAGACGGTTAATTAAAATAAAAACACATTCAAGTTCAGTCAGAAAAATATATAAACACTTAAATTTTTTAATCTAGCACTTGGTATCTGTTTGAAAATCGTAAACAAATTATTTATCAGGTTTCACCAAAAATAAAATACCTCTATTCCTTCACTTTCATGTTTTTATTGAAACATAACTTCAGGTTACTTTGCAATGGTCCACAGCAATATTACTTTTACGTAAGCTTTTGAACACTCTTTTGGAGGCCTCAATGTGTTTACACTGGATGAGTGAATCATACAATTATGACTCTTTATGATTTATCACGACTGGAGTTTACAAGGAGAACATTTTTCCTCGATACTTACAGCATTTCCTTGATTGTTCCTACGAATAAGAATCGAATGGAAATGCAATTTTCCCATTTTTTCCAACCCATCGCTTTCCTTCATTTTAGTCCTTCGTGAAACTGAAGGATTTGTAGAGAGAGATGATGACGTTCGTGATCGAAAAGAATAAATCTCGTCTTGAAATTAAAAAGTTAAAGAGTTTTTATTGAAAAACAAACTTTTAAGAGACTACACATTTTGATGGATTTCGTACATAAAGCAATGTTAACATAAGTTTATGTGTACCAACGACATATAATAATTACCAAGATAAACTTTGTCAAGAAAAGTGCAGAAAATTGTCGTTCAAAATGAATATTTAAATCAATTTTCATACTATTCGGGGAAATGAATAAACTAAAGTTAAAAAATCGGATAAATCTGAATGTCGCTACATAAAAGTGACTCTAAAATTAATTAAACACAACCTGTTAATTATTTGTTAACGCATTTGTTCGTGTCCGAGAAGTGGTAATATTGTCAATAATTTCACAGCGTTTTGACATACGTATTTCAGTTTTTTTATCACAAAACCTTTGATAACTTAATTCGTAACGTAACTTATCCATTTAGGAAACGCGAAATTATTCCAAATACTTCCAACTACAATAAAATTTCACTCAGATATAATGCGAATATAATTATAAATAATTATGTATAATTTATATAAAAAATCAGCAATACTTTAGCTACTCAAATAAAAATGGGAATTTTGAAATTAAAAAAGTTTCCCAAATGGAAAATCTACATTACATGAATTGTCAGACCAAATAAGAAACGATAAATTCAAAAGAAATGTGATTTACCTGAAACCAAATTTAATACCATAATCTCAAAATAACTCAAAATAAAATATATGCAAAAAGCAACTAATTCTACAACGACACGTCGTGAAGAAAGTGCCGAAACGTGAATGATCGCCGAGGTCAAGAACCACATGAACGTTTTTGCAGAAATAATTTAATATCGAAGGCAAGAGTCGAACATGTGCACGCTAAAACGTTCTTACAAAATATAGCGTCGCGCGCAGTTTCATTCTCATGATTCGTGTCAAAAGAATTTAGCCATAGAAATGCACGTTTATGTACATACACCAGTACACGTATATATATGTTAGGAATACCAGGAAAAGTCAGGAAGATTAGAATATAAGTTGAGTTCATCGTAACTTATTTCCTTCTCCCATCCTGCATTGCTAACAATATCCATTTGTATATATATTATATGAATATATTATATATGCATATATTAATATACACCGAAATCCCTCAGAACAAACAGGAAACGACTTTAGAAAATCCACAGACGAAAAACCTCTAAAACATAGGATTCAAAAAAATGCCTGCAGTTCAAAATTCCTTATGTGATTTAAAAAAGTATGTGTTTCTAAAAATCTAAAAGTCGTTTCCTGAAATTTCATTTCCGAAATTCGCATGTACATTAATGCACCCACATACCGATTTGTCTGTATATATAATATTTATATTTGTCCAAAAGATGTTCGACGTCGATTTGCACAGTACATCAATTTTCGCTCGAAACGAAACAATTCGCCAGACCTACTCCGCTAATAAATACGGATTAAATTAAACTACCAGATAAAAATCAAGGACAAAGTACGATAATTCGGTGATGCAATAAATAACGCCGTATCCTGATCGCCGTGCGGAACGGGTTTCAGCTGATAAGAGCGGACATTGCGTCCTTCGCGTCGAACGGAGAGAACGTTCGCTTCGTTGATCGGCGACGTATGATTTTCGATAAAAAAAGAAAAAATACGAGGGGTGCGACGACTCTAAGAGAGCATCTTCTCCTCGGGGATGGTTGGACTGGTGGCAGATGGCGCTGCGGACGCGCGGCGCGACTCCGTCTCCCGGAGCGCCTCGTCGAAACTCTGCGTCGAATTCGATCGGGACGGCACGACTTTGGTCTGCAAATTATTCACGTTCTAGATCAGTGCATGTGGACGATCCGGTCTTTACATACTGGATAGTATGTAAACTTCGGATGTTAAATTTTTAGTGGCATTGCAAACTTTCGCCCAGAAAAATTGGTTGTAAGGAATGTATTTTTTTAGAGTATTATAGCTTTTATTTTCTCTTCAGGTCTTTAAACATCTCGAAATATATTATTTTTATTCTAAAAATATTCCCAGATTTTTTCTCATTGATTATTATATTTTGATAATCGAGTTTATAAATCAATAGTTATGTTTTATAATAAATAACGTAGGAAACAAAATTTGTGAAGGTTTTTCAGTTTGCTGAGTTCAAATCTAATGTCAAAATTGAGTTTTAATAATTTATAGATGGCGGCACTGTGACAAAAAATGAATATTTCACGAATTAATTATTAATTCGATATATTTTACAGGTTTTCCATATATTTTTGGGGTCGCTAATTTCAAATCTGAAATCAAAATGAGTTTTTAACCGTTTGTAAGTGGCTCTGCTCCATGAGTTTTCAATTTTCAAGATAAAATTTGCATTATTTAATGTTGTTTGGTTTTTCGAAATAAATTAAAACGTTTATTTCTTCTTTGTATATTTAATAAAAACACAGACCCTTTTATTTATTCAAAACAACCCTCAGTTCTCAAAACTCCCATTCATTTCAACCAAACTACTTTTCCAGACGATAGTTCCAGATTTTCAGTTTCAAAACGTCCCAAAATCATCATTTACCTTCACGTTTTCGTAAGCGGATCCGACCTTCTCCTCCAAAGAACGGAAACTATCGGAATTACGCATCTGTCCCAACTTCATCTGGAGTCCACTGCCAAAACCTCCCAAAATGCTCGTCGTTTTCTCGGCGGTCGACTTGAACACCGATTCGGTCTTTTGGAACCTAAACGAACCAATCAAAATCGTTGTTACTGTGTTTCCAGCATAATTCTGATGAAATGAAAACTGATTAAACAAAAATACACTTATTATTATTAATCGCAGTTAACGCATTGACTGTTGCGGCAAAATCGAATTTGGAAGCTGAAAATGCAGAGAGAAGGATTGCACCTTCCATTGCCAGTTTCCAAACGGCAAACTACAAAAACGCCTACAAAAAGAAGTGAATCGAGAACCGCCTGGCGTCGGCTTCGAGGACGGTTCTTGGGCATTTAGAAGCAATGTGCCGGTTGGGTTGGATACTCACAAGCTATTCTCGGAGACCGTCCTGGTGAACTGACCGATTTTCTCGCCGACATTTTGATAACTGTCCATCCAAAATTTTCGGTAAAATAAACAGTGTACACTACTTGTGTGGCGAATGATGGTTTAAAATGGATGAAAAAAAATTTCGGAAAAAACAAAATCAAAAATATTTTTAACGGAAATTCTCTTCGACGTAAAATCATGAATGTTGCAAAATCGTGAATGTTGATCCAAACTGCGATTTGAAGTGATTTGAAATGTGTCAAAAATGTGCAAACACCAATTCGTGATAAAAATAGACATCTAACAAACTCGTGTGCATTCACATGAAATCGTTTTTTAATAATTTACCAAATCATGCATTTTTTAAATAAAAAAAACTGTTACTGTTAAATTTAAATCGAAGAATAAGATTTTTTTGTACTTTTCTATGCTATATTAGGTGTATTATTTTGCGATATATCATTTAGAAAACTTAAAAATTTCGACTTCATTTTGTGATTTTTTTCTTTTTTCAGTGTTTGTCATTGTATGCATTGAAGTAGAGAGCTACATCTCACATTCACTGTGCAGTGTTCATGTCAAGTGACGACTCGTGGAATAATGAATAACCGGTACATGTAACAACGAATTGATCATGCATTGTATGGAGCAAGAGACAAGGCTTTGGTGAACATACACTTGACTCTCTTTGACATTCCGGAGGCCCTGGTTAACGTCGTCACTGAGCTCTTTCCACACGCTGATCCCAAGCTTGCGTTTCAGCTCCTGCGAGACCCGAACTTTGTTTGCCAAAACGTGCCTCAGGGTCTGTATCTCCTCCTCGACCTACAAACACAATGTCACAATGAAACACCTTCAAGTTAAGTTGAAATTAAAATTCAACTCAAAAAAGTTAATTCACAGAAACGTAATCTCAGAAAATAATTATTAAAAAATAATTATTTAACAAAATTATTTATTGTTGAAAAATAAAATTTTGATTTTAGACAAAAAATTGAATCTAATTTCAAGAGATTGTGAATGGTTTTGAATTTCTCAAAATTTGTATTTTGAAGGAATAAAAATTGTCATTGTTTATGAATGGTATTTGGTTTCTGACTTTTAATTCAGTTAAATTATTTACAAGTGTAATTGTAGGTATTGATTGGAAATGTAGTGAGTTTTATTTGGTTAACATGTAATGCGAAATCAAACAAAATCGATATAGTGTATAGAGGTGAGTAATACAGTTACACTCATTAGACAACTGCTTGTTGCGCAACAAAAAGAAGAAATAGTCAATTTTTGTCATTACATAATAGAACCACAGTGGCTGGTCAGTGGTTGCGAAATTGACCGAAGGTAAATTAACGAACCAGTTTGTTTAGAGACATTTGGAAGAGAGTATTGTAACTTAGGTATTAGAGAAAATAATAGCATTTCTATGAAGATATATTTACTTTAATTAATTGTAAATTTAAGAATGTTTTATATATTATTTTTATTGCGTTATTATTGATTGTATTTCATTAATGTTCCATTTTGTTTTTCTTTTTTTAGTTCTACTTATTTATTGGTTGTGATGAATATAAACCTTTGCTAATTCTTGTCTCCATTCTTCTTTTTGCAATTCCTGTTCCTCAACCGACAAACCCTGCAGTTCGCTTGCAATGCTATCTGTCGGAGATAAGGAACCTCCTGTGTGAAGTGAGGCATCCTCGGCTGTAACAGAAATAATGAAAATAATAATTACTGAATTAAAAATCACAATAGACAATAATATTTATGCTGATTTTTTTATGAAAGATTTTTAAAACTTAATAAATAATCAAATTTTAATATGTATCAAAAAGAGCATTTATTCAAAAACCCAAATATAAGATAATAAAAATCTTTCGTTTTTAATACAAAAATTATTCAATCAAATCACTTAATTGATTGAACAAATAATCTTTTCATTGAATCCAGTTTTTGTTATTTTTTTAATACAACAATATAAATGTCGCAAGAATAAAATTGTCTTGCGAAACTAACAAAATAGAATAAAAAATCAATGAGAAGCTTCGGCGAAATTGACTTCAGTATCTGTATTTTTATCTAAACCCAAGCAAATGTGTGGCAAAGGAGTGATAAACTCGATTGCACCTGTTCAAATTTCGCTACTCCTGTTAAGTTTACATTTGGGAGCAAAGTCAAACATTTTAGTAAGTTAACACTTTTCGGCTAACCCGACTTAGATAGCGGCTTTGGCAGGCATGCTTTTTCATCTCGATACACAGATTAACATTTTACTTTCCTAAATATAAACAAGCTTTTTTGTTTGTGACAATTCCCTCTAAAGAATAAACATTTAAAAAATCCAGATTGTAATTGTGGTAATAATTCAAAAAACATTCATGGATTTCCATATTAAAATGTAGTACTTAGTATTTATATAAGTATATAAATTATGAGTTGAAGATATTGCACAATATAAATTGTACAATTTCACAAACATTTGTGGTACATTTTTTACAATGTCATATCGTAGGTTTTACGATATACAGTATACTTATTATAATATGATACTCTCACTAATTTAGGTCCATATAAATAGACACATACACTCGACTCCCTCTAAGAACACGAAGTCGGGACCGGAAATATCGCTAGCAACACGGTTTGTACTACGCATGCGCGGCGACTTTGCGACGCCTGGCGGCACCATGGCGCCGCCTAGCGGCACTATGGTTAATTTCAAATCAAGCCAAATACAAGTATTTATTTGGCTTGATTTGAAATTAACCATAGTTAAAAATAGATATAAACAATTTAAAATGTTTATTGTACATTCGGCAACAAGCGATTGATTTGCGAAGAGAAATGTGATAAATTATTTAAATGTTTATTATTGTTATTTTGCTTTTTACCAAATATTTCATAATTTTCACTAAACAATGTTACATTTGCCTTAATGATGTTTTGATGGACAAAATTATACAGTCAAACGAACTTACCTGTAATGAAGTTCGACTGTCACTCGATGCTACATGTCTCACATTTTAGAGTGAAAAACGGAACCGACGCCCCCTATCGTCGGTCCGGCGCAACTTCATATTGTTTAGAGAATAAGTATTTTTGCGAAATTCGGGAGGGACATATAAGGGGGGGACTGTATCTCGAACGAGAATCTTTATTACAGTCGAACTTCATTACAGGTAAGTTTGTTTGACTGTATAATTATATTTCGAGTCTCGTTCGAGACATATATAACATTGTTGATATTTAGAGTATAGAGCAAAAATATGTTTATTATTTTCATAGTCATGAAAAACGAAAGAACGCAATCACCATTTCCTTATTCTTATTTTTCGATTTTAAACTTAAACAACACACTTTGAAAATGGAACTGAAATACTATTCTTACAGCAACACAGATCTCGCATAATCTTCTTCCGCTGACAATATTCGCTTGTTGTAGAATTTGCCGAAGATGCGCGAGTCCTTAAACCAATCTGCTTTCTTATGAATTACTTCAATACTGACACCTTTTTTGTAGGCTGCCGAAGTAGAGGCATGCCTCGTACTATAGCCTATAAACTCGCTACTTATACCACATTCAGTTAACCTCGCCCTTATCCAACGACTTATGGAAGTAGTTGTCGCAGCTTTATAAGGTTTTTTTGTTGTAATAATCAAGTTATCGCAAGTACCTCTCAAATCTTGTGTCATTTCGATATACTTCTGGATAGTAAACGCAATACAAAGGGCTGGCTTATCGTGAAAAAATGGAAAAAACAAAAGTGGCTGGGCCGCACCCAGTCGTGACGTTTTAATGTTATCGGGAATTCGAAACTCATAACCATCCGGTAGAACATTCATGTTTGACAACTTCATCAAAGACAAGGTCTGCAATCTATGCGCAGAGCCCAGAGCTAATAAAACAACCAAACGTTCTGTAAGCTCAGGCAGATCCAGACCATCTAAGGGAAATGATTGCTCGATGTTACGCAGAACAATGTCAACATTCCAGATCTTGTCGTACTTAGGTTTGGGAGGACGAAGTTTGAGAATTCCTTTGAAAAAGCGCATAAGTTCTTTGTTTTTGGAAAAATCATTAGTTGCTATCAGAGACACTGCTGACTTCATCGAGTTCAAAGTGCCATACGATGATACTTTGTCATACTGAATTGTCAAGAAATTCAGTAAAACGTCCTCCCTAACCACAAACGGATCCACTCCTTCTCTTTGACAAGAATAAAACCATTTTTTCAAGGCACTCGAGTATTGCTTAATCGTAGATTTGCACAACGAAACTAGCAAAATGTCGGAGGCTTTCTCCGGTATTCCTTTTCTTCTATTCGACTCCCTGATACTCTGCACGCATTCAAACTTAAACTCCTTCTCAGGGGGTGCTGTTACATCCTGCAAGGAGAAACTAACGATGTATCTGAAGCTTGAAAATGAATAGGTTCTTAAGTCAAAAAAGGCCAAACCAAAGGGTACCATGGTTGATTTGGCCAATTAGGGACTATTAAAATATCAGTTGCTTTATCCGAAATAATTTTCCTGATAGTTTTAAGTATTACTGAAAAGGGAGGAAATGCGTGGAACAACTGTTCCGCTCCCCAATTACGCGTAAAAGCATCAATCGCAACTGCATCTGGGTCCCTGAACCATGAAAAATATCTTGTACATTTCGTGTTAGCACGACCGCGAACAGATCTAACTACGGATGTCCGAAATGGTTTAACACTTCGTTGTAAGCATAATCCGTTAAAGCCCATTCGGTATCAACATTTGTAACTCGCGATTCCTCATCTGCTTCTACATTCTCAGATCTGATATATGAAGCTTTCAACCAAATGTTTCGCTTCTCGCACCAAGTTCAAATCATTTTGGAAACACTATGTAGGTTATCGAATTGTACACCACCCATTATGTTGATATACGCCATGGCTGTGGTGTTGTCTACCCTGAGTAATGTATCACAGTTCCTACAGTCCTTCGCAAAACACTTCAGACCAAAGAAAACCGCGTAAAGCTCGAGAAGGTTAATGTGGAGGCTTCGTTCATTTATCGTCCAAAAACCGTGAGTTCTTTGCCCGTTACAGAATGCTCCCCAGCCTGTAAGAGACGCATCCGTAAATATCACGCAAGCTTAATTTGGGTCGAGTAGTAATCTAGATGCTGAAGGAATTTGCCGTCTCCACCAATCCAAATTTGGTTGGAGAGAAGGTGGTATCGTAATTTTCGCTTCAAAATTGTTTTCATTCAAACTAAGAGAGTGAAATCTGAGTTATTCAAATTCTTTTAAGTAAAGCCTCCCGTACTTTTTTAGCTATAAAACTCGCCAAGCATCTAATTGAACATCGTTTCGATGATGAAAACTATGAATGAAGTCACACAGTTTTGATTTTTTCTCGTCCGGTATTTCTAAGACCATCTTTTGAGAATCATACACGAAGCCTAGAAACTCAGTACGCGTTCTTCCCTTCAGCATGCGCTTCTTATAATTTATAATAAAACCTAAAGATTTTAGTAAGTTCAGACGTGTCAACATTCCAATTACAGGACTCCTCAGAAGAACCGAAGCAAAGCATATCATCGAGATAGATAATCGAACGAAGACCTTTTCTTTGTTTTCTTAAACATTGGACTACAGGTTTCATTATTTTGGTAAACACCAGAGGAGCTACATTAAGCCCGAAGGGAAGACATGTAAATTAGTAAAGTTGACCTTCAAAAATAAATCTAAGATACTTAGAGCACTTTGAATGTATTGGGACCTGGAAATAGGCATTTTCCAAGTCAATATTACGTCCGTCCTCCATTTTAAAATGAGATGTTTGTATAAAAGCATTAAGTTTTTTCCAATTTAGGACGAATCTAAAAGAATCACTAGACTTCCTAACCAAGAAGTATGAAGATATGGTTTTTCAAAGGCATACAACGTTCAATTGCCCCAAGGTGTAACAATTCGGAAATCGCTGTCCTCACATCAAAAATTGTCTGAGAGCCTCTTAGAAGAGGAGTTGTCGGGACAACATCCCCTTTGACCGGTTTGACCATGAAACGGATTTTGTAACCCGGGAAACAATCCAGTACAAAATGGTCATTTGTAATAGACTTCCATGAATTTATGAAATGTTTGAGGCGACCTGCTAGGTTGTTTACATCTACTGTTTTTGCCGCGACGATTTTGTCGAGTCCTTCTTGTAAGTCCCTCTGGACTAACTCTTGGAGAGGATACATCTTCGCGGGTCCTTTTGACTTGATGAGGCCTGTCGTGGTCGACCCGGGTACCTCGACTGGCCTCTGAAGTTTCCGGACGTTGATGATTTCAGGGAGGGTTCCTTTGAAGATCTCTGCGTCAGAAACTCCGGCCTGACTTTTCGTACAACTGTGCTGCCTTCATTTTCCTGGAGAGATTCTCGCCAAAGAAGTATGAGTCCAGTTTGGAATCTTCCAAAAGAGACTTGTATTTTCTCTCCGCGCCTGGCAGTACGAAAGCCCTTCGAGATAGCGAGTGCTGACGAAAAAGATCAGACAGTAATTTTCCTGCAACGGAAAGCTGTTGGAGGGTCTCGCTTTTTTGGGGCCAAATAGCCTCGAGTCTCAACAGCGTAGACATGCCGAGACCCAGCGCTGTGATAGTGGAACCCAGAGTTTGTTGCAGCTCGGCTAAATGAGTGTCTCGAGATTTTGCATTATCCTGCATTCCCGCCTTCATCTCAGGATTCAAAATCGGAGTCTTAATTGGGCACTGGCCTCTATAAAGAAAAACACAAAAACAAAAACAAAAAACCAGTCAGCCACGAAAAACATTAATATTTACAAAAAATTCGAAAAAAAGGTTATGGCGTACTTATACACATATTGTGCCAAGAGCTTGTCCTTTTCATCTTTTTTAATGCCATTGTCTATCCAAAATTTCCAACGAGCACTTAATTCTTTGTTGAATTTAATTTCCTTGGGTTCTTTTATTTCTGGAATTACACCAAGAATTGCAAGGTCTCGTCATCCAAGGGAGACTCCGTAGAGTCACTTGCTTTCGACGAGCAATCATCTTGGAGGTTAGGATCCGAGCCGTCAAGATCCTCCTCCTATTCGAGCTCGGCCGGTATAACCTCAATGTCGTCATTGCCGGGTGGAATACAGGTAACCCCCGTACAACGCGGTTATTCGGGACCGGAAAAACACCGCGTTGTACGAATCCGCGTTGTACGGGA
>JABFPB010007280.1:0-11167 GCA_022817645.1 Ceratoteleas bidentatus | reverse complement strand
GAAACTACGTCGAATCTACGTCCGAATGTTCCTCCACGTAGAATCCACATAGATTCCATGTTCGATGTCTATATGGGAAGTTATCAAAGAAATTTGTTTATTTCGAAGAGTAATGGAATAACGTTTTGCAGAAATCTCAACAATTTTGAGAAATCTCAATTTTTTAAAATTTCTCAGAAATTTTGAGAAATGTGTAACGTTTGAAAAGTTTCAGAAATACTGCGAAGTCTGAGACTTTTTAAAATTCTCAGAAATATTGGAAATCTGAGACTTAAAAATTCTCAGAAATGTTGAGAAGTCTATGACTTTTGAGAAATCTTAGAAATATTGGGAAGTCTGAGACTTTGTAAAATTATCAGAAATGTTGAGAAGTTTGTGACTTTTGAGAAATATCAGAAATATTGCGAAGTCTGAGACTTTGTTGATTTTGAAAACTAACAATTTTCAAAGCAATTTCGAAGATTCTTTGAGAAATACTTTGAGAATCGTAAAAATTTCAGAACCTGTCACTAAGTCTCGATACCTTCGCAGAAAGTTTCCAAACGTCTGGCTAATTTGCCACATTTCTCAATTGACACTTTATACTCCGCTGAAAACAAATTCGCTCGTTTCGTACGAAGACATAATTACATAATTTAAATTCTTTCGCGAACCGTAACGTTCATCAGCCGGCCGAACGCCAATTTTCCGCTTACGTAAAAATCATTGGACAAACTCATTGCAAAACGATTCATCCTTTGTCATCTGATTACCAACATCAATATTTCGTCGGGCGTTTCTCTTCCTCGATCGACTGCGTTCGGTTCCTCGCAATTGAACGACAAAACCACGTCGGCGGAGTCGCAAAACATCTTTTCCCATATTGCCTGTACAGTTATAGTACATATAGTATTTTAAAATATCATATAGTAATTTACAATTTGTTATGGCAAATTTTATAGATCAAAGAAAAAAGATTATATCGTTTGGAAAAAGTTTGCATTAACTTTGTTCAAAACCAAAAAAATTGTTTACAATTACTATATCATATGGTAAATTTTTTAAGATTACAAAAGAGTTTACTCTAAAGCATGGTAAATTTTCGTAGATCATAAAGTAAAATTTCCCATGTGGTATGTTAAATTTTCGTAGATCATAAAGTAAAATTTCCCATGTTGTATGGTAAATTTTCGTAGATCATAAAGTAAAATTTCCCATGCTGTATGGTAAATTTTCGAATATTATCAAGGAAAGTTTACTATATAGTGTGGTAAAATTTCCGGAAATAATTATGAGAAATTTATCATTTCGTTTAGAAAAATGACAGATATTGAATTGTAACTTTTAAATAAATAAATAAATTTTTAAATAAACGCCAATAAACGTTGAAATTACTGTATGGAATGGTAAATTTGTCTGTAAATTTAGAAAACTTGAGTAGAACGTTTTTCTCACTCTCGACCACGTTTCGCGCGGTTTTCGAACGAAAAACTTTCGTTCTTGCTGAAAAATCCGCTCGGCCGTTGCGTTTTCTTCCGCGCAGCTATATATAGGCATCGCGTTTTTGCGCGTTGTTCCGACAGGGTCGGACCCGTTATGGAAATACGATTTATTCGCTCGTTAATTGCGAGAGCCGAGGTGCAACAATAGAGCCGAGAGGAAAAACTCGTTAATTCGCAGATATCGATCGCCAAATCGAGCGCTTCGAGAGCGCTACGTCATAAGCCGATGACAGCGCCATCTGTCATTCGGACGGGCATGACGAATTGTCGGTAGTTATCGGCGATCGCCAATAGGATCATTTTTTAGGTTGGCAATTGGTAGGTGATATTGGGAATAACAATTTTAGGTTAATTTCAGGATTTCTAGGTTAGTGGAAATAGAAGAACAACAATTTTAGGTTATTTTAGGTTATTAGGTTTATTTAGCCTTCATACATTTATATAACTTCATACATTTTCCACTCAAATCTTCCGAAAATCTCCATTAGGTTATCTCAACTTATTTCACCCATCCGAAGTTAGTTCACTTTAATGACGAAAGTTTAACCTCAAAATTTTACTATTTTAGCCTTTTTAGGTTAAATCACTTCAATCAAACAGCAATTTTTAGGTTATCTCAATCCACGGAATGTCTGAAGTTATCCCAGTTCGAACTCGACGATTTGAGGTTAACCTAGTTCAGCGCGCGTAATTTTAGGTTACGTCGCTCGGCCATTATCGAAATCCCCGGTTGTTGGCGCTGCGTCCGCGCTATCTAGACCAAAGCCCAGTGTCGCCAACCGCCTCGGGTCCTCGGAACGAGGTTAACCTCGCCGCGACTCGCTTCTTCCGAATTAATTAGAGACTCCCGTCTCCGGATCATAGCAATTTCGTGAATCCCCGCGAAGCCAACGTCCGCGTAATACGAATGCCCGCGCATTCGTTCCGGCTGAACGCAGAGCATGCAGATAGGCCGTTTCAGGGTATTTATAGTCCGCGTGACCTTGTTATGGTTTGATTTCTTGGATCGCGCAGCCGCCCGGGATGTATCAATTATCTATACGAGACGGTAACGGAACCCCGCGTCCGTAAAAGACCGGGATTCCGCAATGCGGCTGCGCGACGCGAGCCGGCTTTTATGTTTTTCGATAACATCTTCACTTTAACGCCCCGGTATGTAGATTAATTGGCGTACTTAAAATTTTTCCCGACTCCGCGCGGGCATTTAATTGCCCGTCGTCTTAGCAGCTCGTCAAACCTTCTGCGAACGCATTTTTCCCGCGCTTTTTGCCGGGAGTATTGCGGAATTGCGGCGGGACGACCTCTAGTGGAGGAATTTTTAACTAAAGTTGAACAAAATTGAAGAAAACAATTGGGAAGGATTTAATAGAGAATGTTTACAGAGATTTTATTGAATATTTTTAATCTTGGAAAGTTAGTTTAACATAGGTGGCGCTAGTATTGATATTTTCCTAGATGTCGCTTCGATAGTCTCCTGGAATTACTGTATAGAGACTTTTAGTAGATGAATGGTGAACTATACTTCATAATTTAACAAAATATCAGTCAATGCTAAAAGAATAAAGTTCGACTTAGTTGTTTTTTAACATTTTTCATTTTCAAACTTTAGTTTTGACCTAGGTGGCGCTAGTGTCGTTTCAAAAAAGGCGGGAATATGAATTGTAGTAATAAAATCGAATTTTGTATAGCAATAGAACCTTATACTACCTACTTCTAATTGAATAACTAATATTTCACGGTTCAAAATACGAAAATTGACTAGTTTCATAGATGGCGCTTCTTAAAAAAATTCGCAAAATTGATCATACAACTACACTTTTCATTAGTGACATGAAAAATATTGGTGATTAAATCAAAGTTCTACCCTAAAAATAAAAAGTAAACCATTCATAGATGTCGCGAGTGTCGAACCAAATTATTTCAGATCGAAATATTGGTCGAATCGAACCGGTACGGAACGAAATGGGTACGAAAGCACGATGATTATCGCAGGTGCAATCCGCCCGTTCACGCTGCCTCAGCAGATGGATGCACTTGGCCGATACTCGGTGATTAATATTGACGCTTCTCGAGTACTCTTACCCATCACTCTAAGGATGTAATTTGACACGATTTACAAGTTAAACTCGAGTGGCTTACATTTAATCACGTGCAAAGTACAGTACAACGTCATAATTAACCTGCAAAATCATCGTTATCAACTTTGTTGGTTATGTTCGCTCGGCGAACGGGAAAAGGACAAAATGGAGCCGTAAAAGAAAATTTGACAACTTCACTTTGCCGCCGTAGAGAGCCAGGCAATTAAAACCGCCATTTTCGAGTTTTCCTTCGCGTTCGAATTTCCCGCTACCTCTCGGATTGCCTCACATCTCAATCAGCGCAACCTCATTCAGCTGTCAATTGCAGTTTCGCAGTTAATTTCCCTCGCGCATCTACACTGCGGTTTGGTCGAAAATAAATTAAGGTTAATCCGCAGAGTTCGTTACATAACCTATAACATGCTAATCATTCCGCCAACCGAGAGCCCGCTCCGAAAAAAATCGCGCAGTATAACGAACTTTTCCCCCGGCGAATCGCGGACGCACGCGCGCGTGACTTTTACTTGCGGTTAACCTCAAAAAAGTTTCGCAATCCCGTCCTTTTCAGCTCGACAAATGGTCTTGCGAGTTTTTGCCGCCAAATTGTCGGCAGAGTTTCCTCGAAATGGAAGGAAAATTGCGCTTTGAGGTTATTAATCTACATTAAATTTGAGGGGTTCGAAAAACGCCCGGATATCAAAATGGCGGCCGTTTGAAAAACCCGTCATTTTTTCACCGTGTTTTTTAGCAACAGTTATTTTAATTTTTTTACATCAGTTTCTCCCCTTAAACTTAATTTATGTATTTTATTGCTGCCAACTGTCCTTGGGCAGTGTCCTATCTGGAGATGTCGAAAAATGGCGCGAAAAAATGCCGGCCAATCGCGAACAAGACATTTCACTTAACCTATACGCGAAATAATAAAGCAAGTCGCGGCAATCTCACAATCGCAGGTGTTCGAACGGAAGACACGTCGAGCCTTCAATAAATCCGCGCAACTCAATCGCGAAACGAAACCGCAGTTAGGTGAACACGGTATCGCGATCATTAACTACTTATCTGGGGTGTTACTTTCATTTACCGCACGATACGCGGCGCGCAGTAAAGTGCGCCTGAAAGTAGCGGCGCCGATTTTACTTATTCTAATAACCAGTCGATTCGCGATCGGCACAATCGAGCGGTCGCAGGAAAGTAAAACTCGATTGTAATTTTTTTGCGTCGTTAGTGGGTTCTCTTTTTTTTTGCCTTGCGGTTTTGCATACGGTGGCGCCACGATCGGCCGAACGGGGAATCGCGCGTTTTCCCGCGCGAAAACGCGCGGGAAATCGCTGATGGCCGCGACGGCCAAAAGTTCTCAGTCGATTGCGCGAATGTATGCTAATGCGCGGCGAATTAACCTATTTTTATGGGCGCGCGTTTAACGTGCAATTTATCCGCGATCTCCATACAAACATTTTGCATCATCGGTGGCCCACAATCCTCGATTGCGCGCTGACACACAAAGTGTACGATAGTTTTCCGATTTGTAAAAAAGGTGGGAAAAACGAATTGACAAAATGGCGGAAAAAACGGATGGACAAAATGGCTGGAAAAAGAAATTCATAAAATAAGTTAAAAATGGGAAAAATCGAATTGAAAAATGGCGAGAAAAAGAAGTGTGAAGAAGGCGAGGAAAATCGAATTTAAAAAAATGGCGGGAAGTATGAAAAAGGCGGGAAAATAGGTTTAACTAAAAGGGAAAAAGGAGTTTTTAAAGATCATATAAAAAGGTGGGAAATAATTAAAAGAGGCATAAAAAATACTTGTTGAAAATACGCGGGAAAATTAAGATAGGGCTGGAAATAAGAATTGTTTAAATTGGCGGGAAAATCTAACTTTTTGAAAAAGGCGGCAATTAATAATATTTAAAAATGCAAATTAAGGTGACGGAATGGCGACACAGTTTAGAATTGAGTTATTATTCATCGGACCTTAGTCACAGTATGCACTTTCAATTAGAATAATGAACGAGAATCGGAGGTAATGAACGCTTTCGGCGTGAGGCAAATCACACGTTGGATGTAGATCAATATTTTTTTCCTCCGTACCTAAAGTGCAGATTCTGCATTCCAGAACATTTCGTCAGAGGAACGAAGATACGTTACAACAAAAACAAACAATTTGGAAATTAAATCCCAATCAGTTTAAATTGAAGAGTTGGAATTCAAATCGTCAGATAACGATGCCCTTGTAATTCTAACCTCAGAATCGGAAAATTTCGCTTCGCATAACCTAATTTTTAGGTTAGTTTACAAACCTACAAAATTTGTCTATTTTGGCAACCGAAATTCCAAAACCAATTAACCATAGAAGTACATAACCTAAAAACTGTAAACAGAAATATTTCAACAACCTTTATGATAAATCTCCTAACCTCAAAACGAAGACCCTTAATATTTCTTCAAAAAAACTCTACAAAAAAACTAAAATTCCTCCCAGTCGAGCGCAGTCCAACCCAAATTCGAAACCCACTTAACCTCAAATCGATCGCAAAAAAGTCATCGTGACACAGCGAACCGACATCTCGAATCGATCGAATAAAAAAAGCCGGGTACCCACTTTTTGCTGTCGTTTCCGTGAAACACCTGATTGATAACCGAGTTTTTACTTTCGGTGCCCGCACGCGAATTCCGTAACGACTTTCGTGCGACGGTGGCGTCACCTTGGCGGCGCCTCGGAACACCCTAAATATCCCGTGGCAAGTGGGTCATTTTTGTTTTGCCGCGGAGAAAGTCGTCGAGGATCACGCGAGTCGCGGGAAAATGCAACCGGAGACAAACAGCGCCGCCAAAATCACGGACTTTCGAAACTAAATGTAAACACGAGACGGTGTTTACAAAACAATGTGTGTTTACTGTTTTGTTTGGCAAAGGTTGATTGAAAGGAAAGGAAAATGCCTCGGCGCTGAGAAACCAAGAGTTTTGAAGGTCAAGTTGCGGCGGGAAAGGTCAACGGGGAACATAGGTGGCGCCACTGTGTACAGACAAAATTGAGAGTTCGGCTATAAAAAGAGAAAACTATAAAAAGAAAGACTAGGTAGTAATGATTGGGATTTGAAGGCCTAGATGGCGCTTTTTTCAAAGACAGGAGCCAAGTTTCTATAGTACTTTCACGCTTCTAGGAGGATTTGTTACATTAGAAAAGTTTTACAAGTTCGAAAACGAATGAACAAAGATAAAAAGAATACTCTTTGACCTCAGGAACCCAAAGATTAGCTTTTAGAAACCTAGATGGCGCTCTTCTCAAAGATAGGAACAAGTTTCTAAGTCATCTTCTGTCCTTCTAAGTTGAATTTTTCCATTTAGAAGGTTTTAGACCACAGACTTCGACTTTGAAAACCCTAAACAAAAGCTAAAAGACACCTTTTTGACGTTAGGAACCTAAAGATTAGCATTCGGACACCTAGGCGCTCATCTCAAAGATAGGAACAAGTATCGAACGCATCTTCTGGCCTTCTAGGACGAATCTTGGCATTTAGAAGGATTTAGACTACGACTTTGAAACCCCAAAACAAAAGTTAAAAAACACCTTTTGAACCTTAGGAACCTAAAGATTATCGTTGCAACCCCTAGATGGCCCTCTTTTCCAGGATTTCGTCTGTTAAGTGGCGAAACTCGTCGAAAATCGCAGCTTTCGCAAACGATCCCATTTAAGGCGCAGCCATTAATCAGCAGTTGCGAAAGAGCTGCAGAATTAGACGTTTCGGTCCCGCGGCAAAAACTAATCTTAATAGGAATGTCACGGGACAATGACGCTCGACAATTATGTCACTTTGCATTTCAATCGAGTCGCATAGTTCGCGCAACCGGCCTACGACTCGCGAACGGAGACACCGCCGATAGTTACAGTTATGCCGACAATGACGAGCGCGTACCAACGCAACGGAACAACATTCGAGACACTTGCATGCTGTACCGTTTTATCGATACACATCGCAGGTGAGAAATGGCTTATTACGACTTTATTGCTACTAGCGGTGACGAAACTCCCCGGCTGTTTAGAGCAAAGGAAACCTGTATATCACCTAAAACCAGTTAGGTTAGGTCGATTTTTAGGTTAGGTTGGAGTGGAGAGGTTAATTTAGGTTAAAGGGTTTGATTGGATGGAAAAAATTGGGTGGGGGGAGTAAGAGGAGTCGGTGGTGGGGATAATAAAATGTTGGGGATAGTAAAATGGTGGGGGAAGTAAAATATAAAGTAAACGATGCGGAAATTTCGAAAAAAATCCAAACTGGAACAGTTTTTAGCCACAATTCTCATTCTTCAATGTAAAAAAATTTAATTTTGAACCAGCATGGCGCAAAATGGTACCATGGGGTAAAGTGTGACCAATAAGAAAAATTCGAGAAAAAATTCCCAAAAAATTCTATTGGTTGGATGAAAGTGGTGCCATGGGGTAAAAGTGGTTAACCTAAAATTTAAACTAAGAAAGGAGGTAATGTCGAGGAAAAAAATGGGAATTGGCCAGTTTTTAGGGTTTATTCAAGATTGTCGACCTGAGCAGATGGCGCTTTTTACTCAGTGGCATCGCGGGGCAATAACACGACGCCGCACGACCATTCCGCAGGAATTCGCACTTTCTAACGCCGATCGTCCATTATTCGCGGCTAAGAATTATGTAAAGCGCGGCGTGCGCGATCGGAATAAAAAGCGGCGCGAGCTCGGCCTCGACTCGTGGTATTTTCGAAACGACCGCGGCAAATTGTTTGGGATATGATGAAAAGGCCGGATTGCCGATGGACAAACTTGCAGTGTTTTAAAATGACATTTTCCTCAACATTTCTCAATAAGACCCTTATGGAAATAGGATGTTTGAACATATTAAACAAATCGTGTACGATATTCTTAGAATATTACAGAATTTTTTCTGGGATTTTAAGATGATTAAGATATTTTTAGATTTTTTCAGGCGTCTTTTAGAATGTGTAGAGATTTACAGAGAAATTCCGAGATTTTTAGGAAAATTCTGAATTCTTTTTTTGGAATATTTAAGATAAAATTACTTGAGATTTTTAGAATACCGGAGGCATTTTCAGAACCCTGTGGAAAGTTTTAGAAATTCTTAGACTTTAGAAAATTTCTGAATTTTTTGGCATTTTCGAAATCTTAAAAAAATATCAATATTCCATCTTTGGGATTCTTAGAATTTTTGAACGTTTTTCAGAAATCTTGTAGATTTTCAGAATTATTATGGTAGTTTATAAAGATTTCCGTCGGAGATAATTCGAACATTTTCTTGATTCAACCTCATTCTAACGCCGAAACTGAAACAGATCGCGACAAGAAGTGTTACACATTTCGGCGGATCTCTTAATCTTGACGTGAACCTGTTTGAAACGGACTTTCACTTTCATAAAAAAATCGAGAAATTGGACGACAACTTCCGGAAATTCCAGGTCACCATTCTCCGAACCAGTTTCCCAAAATTTTAGCAAATTCCCAAAATTCTTGAAAAATTGTTCTTCTCGGTATCTTGAAAATAACTTAAAAATCTGAAAATTAAAAAATCCAAAAACTCCTTCAATTCTATATATTTATGAATATATCATCCGAAAAATACAGAGCAAAATGAGCAAATATTTGGATAATTCTAAAATTAATCAAATACTGAAAATCCTTTCAAAACCTGGGAGAATTTAACAAATAATTTAGACATATCTCATAAATTCCAATTCTGAAAATCTTTTAAATATTCAATTCTGAATATTCCTGAAACACTCTGAAATGTTTCTGCAAAAAATAGCACTAATCTAAAAATTCTCAATTCTGCAAAATTCGAAAATTCTTCAATATTTCACAATTCTGAAAATGTTCAAAATTCTTAAAAATCCAAAATTCTGAATATTTCAAAAATTCCTACAAATTTAAAAATTCCTAAAAATCCCAACATTCTTAAAAAATAAAAAATTCCTGTACATTTAAAAGTTCTTAAAAATCTCAAAATCCCAAACATTAAACAATTTCTAAACATTTAAAAATTCCTAAATTCCCAAAAAATTTTTAAATTAAAAAATTCCTAAAAATTAAAAAATTCCAAAAATCCTTAAAAACTTCAAAATTCCTAAAAATTCTCAAATTCTCTAATAAATCCCCTATTTTAGATTGAAGTCAGGGTCGCTTACGAAAAACCGGAGCGTCAGGTCAATCGGCTGAATTGCCCCTGAATCCGCGCGCCAAATTGGGTGCAATTTCGCATGGCCTGATAAAATTTCGCGCGCTCTTATTTTTTTATTTGACTTTACTGTCGGGGAATCGGCATTGTGACGACGCGCGGCTTCTCGGTGTGAATTCGGCGAACAATACGACGCTTCACAAATGCCAATTCCGACTGGAAAACGAGCGCTGACATTAAAGCTGGCTCGTGACCGGGCTGGGCAATTTGTTTTTTGCCGGCTTTCGTGTATCGAAGATGGCGCAACCGGGCAGATGAAAACCGGGCAATTATGGCTTGCGAAACTGTATTGTGCGTTCGTAATGAGAAGGATGAGTTTGAGTTAAGTGCGTACGCATTCTTTGTTTCGAAATTTGTAATTAAAAAAAAACGATTGAAAATTTTGTTTCAGCATTTAATTGATTGAACATTTTGAAAGTTAAACGTCAAAAAAATTGCTGAAAAATGAAATAAAAAAATTTGTTTTTGAAAATTGTATGATATTTTTAAAAGCTTTCGGATTGCAGAAAAATTTGGATTTTTTTTTCGAGCCGTTTGAAAGTTTATAATATTTCATTTATCCATAAAAATGTGAGATACTCGAGTTTAATAGATAAAATAAATTGACCATAAGAAGGTTATTGAATGTGGTGACTACGAGTATTGATTTTATTCATTTAAGTGTAGGAAGTATGGTATAGGAGATAAGTATTTGTGAAATCGAGGTAGAAATTGCAACTATCTAAAATCATTAATTTGAATGAGATGGTTTTTATTGTTCAGACTAATATCGGAGCATCGATTAGCAAGAAATATCGATTTAGCCATTCCAAACTAGGTTTCTCTCCAAACACATTTAACCTTTGAATTTGAGAAAAGAAGAAAGCGTTACTTCTTTTTTTCATCTACAAAGCCAAAAATATGAATAAATACGTCTTTTAATTAGAACCAAGACATTTTTGACCTTCAAAATCTGTAATAAATATAGATAAATTGAATTCTAAACACGTTTGACCTTCAAAACAAAAGACTTCCTCTCAAAAACATAACAATAAACCCGATCCAAAACACTATTGGCCTTCAAATCCAAAAACATCCTCCCAACTGATTCCAAACATCCAAACATCTTCGACCTTCAAGCCCAAAACAAACTTCCTCTCCAAAACAACAAGAAATCCGACCCAAAACTCATTTGACCTTCAAAACCAAGACAAACAAAACATCCTCCCTTTGATTCCAAATTCCTTCGACCTTCAAACCCAAAACAAACAACAATCCCGACCTAAAACACATTTGATCTTCATTTGATGAAGGTCAAATATTTTTGACCTTCATCAAATGAAGGTCAAATGTGTTTTGGATCGTGATTGCTGAAGACCAAACAGCCTAGATCCTCTCCAGACATCCGTCAAACGACGA
>JABFPB010007279.1:0-11177 GCA_022817645.1 Ceratoteleas bidentatus | reverse complement strand
CTCTACTGGTGGGAGAAGTCCGACTCGGGTCTGATTGGCCACTCGCTTCGCTCGTGGCCAATCACACACTCGTGGGAGAAGTGCCGACTTCTCCCATTAGTAAAGTAATATACTATTAGTATTTTTGTTAAAATAAAACGAAATTACTTTTTTATGACTTCTCTAAAAAACTCAATTGTTGCAGGTCTGCTTAAGAGTATAGCTATTGTTGCTTCGCCGTAGAACTTCTGAGGACCCATAATGTGGGATTCTCGCTGAGGGACCATCGTCGCTGAGTCATCGTCGAGGGACTATCGTCACTGGACCATCGTCGAGGGACCATCGTCGCGGAACCATCATCGCGGGACCAACATCGCGGGACTTTCATCGCGGGACCATCATCGCGGGACCTTCATCGCGGGACCTTCATCGCGGGACCATCATCGCGGGACCATCATCGCGGGACCAACATCGCGGGACTATCAACTCGCTGGACCATCATCGCGGGACCATTATCGCGGGACCATCAGCGCGACACTACTGTCGCAAAACCATTGTCGCGGGACTATCGTCGAGGGACCACCGATGCGGGACCATCGTTATGGAGTTATCCTCGTGGAATTAGCCTGTCCATATGGTCATGAGAGCAGTCTTTATTAGACATTTTTTTGTTGGATGAGTAATCCATTCAATCAAAGAAGTGAATGTAGAGAAACGAAAAGGCAAAACGCGAAAAATGCGAAACGCGAAAATCGAAAAAACAGCAAATGTGACACTTTAAACTCGAAACACGAAAAATGTTACAGTTTAAACATGAAAAATCGAACTGATGAAGTTTCCTACAGTTTTGGCCGATTTATTTGAATTTAAAAATATTTTACTATTTAATTGCTAATTTGACTGGTATAACACTCCTAACAGTTTACAATGAAATGACGGCACTGTATGCACCGTTCTGTGATACTGCACCCGTTAATGCGTTTTCTAAAAACTGTCATATCATATTTGCAGTTGGAAATTGCACTGGCAGAGAATTTTTTAAAGCGTTAGACTTGAATTTTTAAAAACACGAGTCGTGAACGGAATCCTTTAATTATGAAAAGATTTTCGGCTTAAATTTTGCATAAAAGCAAGTCTTTTCATAATAAAAGGAATAGTTTTAATGCAAAACTACTATCTATTCACTTTAAAATAAATCCTTTCAACATAAAATTAAATTGTATTAAGAAAAACGGATTTTCATAAAATTACAGTCTTTTCAACATAACTTGAAGATTTTTAAGAGTGTAGAAAAATAGATAGAAATTACAAGCTAAAATGTTGTATTTATAATATTAAAATAATATTATTGAATTGGCTGAAAAAAGAGATAGAAATTACAAGAGGGAGCTATTAACCAGTTGAAACATAATAGAAACGCACGCTTTCGACAAACCTCTGACAATCTCTGACAGTCTCTGACAAAGCTCTGACAACGTATGACTAACTCTGACAAGCTCTGACAAAGTTCTAACAATCTCCGACAATCTCGGACAGTGTCAGATGTTTTTAGAGGTTGTCAGAGTATGCCAGACATTTTCAGAGGTGTCGGAGATTATGAGACATTTGATCCCTCACGGACGGGCCAGTAATGTGCAACATCCTCTGAAAATGTCTGGCATACTCTGATAACCTCTGAAAACATCTGACACTGTCCAAAATTTGCAAAAGGTGCAGCTGTATATTTCGTATTTCCAGTTTTACGTTTTTCGCGTTCAAACTGTCTCGTTTTTCGTTTTTCTCGTTTAAACTGTCACATTTTTCATTTTTCGAGTTTAAACTGCTACATTTGTTGTTTTTCGATTTTCGCATTTCGCGTGTATCGCGTTTTTGTGTCTCAACATACACTTCCTTCAATCAATCTAAAAAAATAGCACAAACATGCCAGTAAGTTTAAATTAGTATATTTTTATGTAAATTTGCTTTATGCTTGTTCCGAAGATACAGTGGATGTTGGCATCAAATATACCAGATATCTTTTTACGAGTATATTTGATGCAAACATATGTACAGTATGTTTCAGAAAACCATAAAATTTATTTGCATGAAATATACTCCTTTAGACATATTATATTTGTGGCGATGAACAAATTTTATTCAGTGTAGTTGATGTTTAATGAAGGTCGTTCCACAGTTGTGTGAACTGGTGTAGCATTCATATCCTATACCAAGTCCTCTATTTTATTCATTTAATTTTAATGAAGTGCATGCATTATATTATCACTAAGTAACTTAAAATTTATTTACACAATTAGTTGTGTAAATACATTCTTCTTTTATAATTTATCTGGTAAGGTATTCCTTCCAAATAAGTTATATAAATATTCTCAAGATATTTGCTTTAATAGTCATATCCTTCTCTTCTTTTTCGCACCTTTCAATAGACTATAAATTACGATATATAATTATTATTCGGAGGTCGTTCATGTTAAAGTGAATTGGTAAAAGTTAATATAACTTGTACCTGGTCCTTCAAATAATTAATTATTCTGAAATATATTCCATCAAAATGTTCATTGGAGCCTATAAAAGTAGTCTAATGATACCGCTGTAATATTCCGGTGGGGTGGATGTCTTTTTTATATGAAGGTCGATCATGTGTTTATGAACTGGTATACGATAAAAATTGTATATCTAGTCCTTCATAAAAATAAATATATACATAACAAAGACAATTTTAATTATTCAAATAGCCGACTACTTCGGTCAGATATTTAATAATTATTAAAAAACACATGTTTTCTGAAATTATAAATGTTTTTTAACATTTTTAACAAGTTTATCCAAAAAAACATTTAGCAAATGTTCATTTTACAATGGTTTACCTGGACGTGCACCAGGTCGACGATTAACTCGCAGTCATAATGTTTAATGCCTGCGAGTTTACCCTGATTGCGCTGAAACTAAAAGTTCCTGCAGCACATCTGGAATCCTTGACCAGGTTGTCCTGGACATGCACCAGTGTCGACCACTAACTCATAGACATAATATTTTATGCCTGCGAGTTTACCCTGAGTGCGCAGAAACTAAAAGTTCCTGCAGACAATGTCGAATCATTGCCAGGGTTGACTTGGACATGTATCAGGTCGACAATTGCCTCACAGGTATCATGCTTTATGTCTGCGAAATTTAGCTAAGCGCGAAGATACTAAAAGTTTCAGCTGTGAATGTCGATTCATTGCCAGGGTTGACCTGGACATGCACCAGGTCAAAGACTAACTCATAGTCATAATATTTTATGCCTGCGAGTTTACCTTGAGTGCGCAGAAACTAAAAGTTCCTGCAGACAGTGTCTATTCATTGCCGAGGTTACCTGGACGTACACCAGGTCGACGGCTAACTCATAGACATAATATTTTATGCCTACGAGTTTACCCTGAGTACGCAGGAACTAAAAGTTCCTGCAAACAATGTCGATTCATTGCCAGGGTTGACCTGGACAGGCACAGGTCTACGGCTAACTCATAGATATAATATTTTATGCCTGTGAGTTTCCCCGGAGTGCGCAGAAATGAAAAGTTCCTGCGGATAATGTCGATTCACTGCTTGGGTTACGTGGACATGCACCAGGTCGACGGCTAACTCATAGATATAATATTTTATGCCTGTGAGTTTCCCCGGAGTGCGCAGAAATGAAAAGTTCCTGCAGATAATGTCGATTCACTGTTTGGGTTACCTGGACATGCACCAGGTCGACGGCTGACTCATAGACATAATATTTTATGCCTGCGAGTTTACCCCGAATTCGCAGGAACTAAAAGTTCCTACAGACAATGTCGATTCATTGCCAGGGTTGACCTGGACATGCACCAGGTCGACGACTGCCTCGTAGGTAGCATGTTTCATCTTTGTGAAATTCGGCTAAGCGCGGAGAAACTAAAATTTCCTGCGGTGAATGTCTATTCATTACCAGGGTTGACCTGGACATGCACCAGGTCGTCGATTAGCTCATAGTCATAATCTTTTAAGCCTGCACGTGTACCCTGAATTCTCAGAAACTAAAAGTTCCTGCAGCAAATCTCGAATCCTTAACCGGGATGACCTGGACATGCACCAGGTCTCAGCGCAACCCGTTATCAAGTACAAAGGGCAATTATTTATCCTCCGGGTATTCCTGGGCTATGGATCACGTGGAAAATGTATGTTTTTACAATGTAGTGTAAAAACGATTTCAAATTTTCCCGCTAAACTGTTGTAGTTTATCTGACTTCATTCAATAGCGCCATCTAACGTTTTTTTTCTTGTAGGTTATTACCTCTTGAAAACTAAATCTTCCTTATCGACGCTGATTGAGTTGGCAATCGCTTTGAACATCACCTTAACGATATTTTTCATAATGAGGGCGAGGAAAGACCGCGTTTCCGCCCGTCAGGGCGGGAATGGGGGCTTTTCCTCCCCGAGTGATGAAAAAATTAAAAAAAAAATTAAAAACTTTGAAAATTTGAATGGTTTTGAAATTTAAAAAAATTTAGAAATACAGTCGACGTTCCTCATTCCGTCCCGCTTGATGTCAGAAAAACTCCTCATTCCGTCCTTAACTTTTAGGTTAGGTTTTTCATAAATCGGGCGAAATACACAAAATTATCAGTTAAATAGCATGCCTCACGATCTAGCAAAACTATAATAGCATGCTAAAAGTATTATTGATGTGTTTTGCAAGAGTGGTCGCGATTTTTGCGAAACAGCAGGACAAAATGAGGAACTGAATTTAGGACGGAATCAAGAACGGACGAAATACGGAACGACGGAATGAGGAGCTTTGACTGTATTTGAAAATTCTGAAATTTTTTTAAAATTTAAAAAATTTTATGTTTGACCAATTTTAAAAATGTTGAAAATTTGACGAATTTGGAAATTTGAAAAATTTAGAAAATATGAACAATTTAGAAAATTTAGAAAATTAAAAAATTTGAATACTTTGAAAATTTGAAAAATTAAAAAATTTGAAAAATTTGAAAATTTAAAAAATATTTAAAACTTGAAAAATTCTGAAAAATTGAAAAATTTTGAGAATTTGAAAATTTTTAAAAATTTAAAAAAATTTGAAAATTTAAAAAATTAAAAAATTTAAAAAATTTGAAAATGTTGATATTTAAAAAAAATTGAAGTTTTGGAAATTTTTTAAAGAAAGCTGTCGCTTTCGGCACACTAACCTAACTAGTTCCACTTTTGGCACGCTACACTGACATGAAAAATATCGTCTTGGCCTCGGGCGCCGGTGGCGCCCTCGGACAAAATATACTATTTAGATGGAAAAAAATTTTAACCGAAAGAAGAACTGAACTCGGTATCTTACGAAGACTTGTCCTCTAACCACTCGGCCATCAAGCTTTCTTATATACTCTCAATAAAAACTTGTTGACACTCAGCGACACTTCCCGAATTATGTGGCTGACTGAGTGTCAACAAGTTTTTATTGAGAGTTTATAAGAAAGCTTGATGGCCGAGTGGTTAGAGGACAAGTCTTCGGAAACGTAAGATACCGAGTTCGATTCTTCTTTCGGTAAAAAATTTTTTCCATCAAAAAATTCATTTCCGAAATTTCGTAAATTATTTGGGAAATTTGTACGCAAACTTTTCGATTACAACTCCCAATATATTTTCAGGGTGACCGCTGGATGCACGATTTTTTTTCCCCTGTATTTTCCCTGAGTTGATTTCAATATTCCCTGTATTGTCTACCCACACTTTTACCCACTGTTCAACTTTTTTAATCAATCAGGTTAAAACAACTTATATTTCTCGTTTAATTTAAATATTTTTTATTAAACAACGTTTTCATTTTCATCAACTCTTTTTCTTTCATATTTCATTCATTTCATGAAAGAAAGTCAATGAAATAAGAAGGAAAATGAATGAAATATGAAAGAAACATTTCAAAATATTAAATGAAATGAATGAAATATGGAGGAAAATGAATGAAAATTGCAGGGAAATGAATAAAATATGGAAGTAAATAAAGGTTTAATTCATTTTCCTTCACTTTCCTTCATTATTCATTCATTTTCCTTTATTTTTTATTCATTTTCCTTCATTTTCATTCATTATCTTTCATTTTTAATTCATTTTCCTTTATTTTCTTTCATAATTAATTCATTTTCCTTCATATTTCTTTCATTTTCTTTCATTTTTCATTCCTATTTCATTCATTTCATGAAAGAAAATAAATGTTTTATTCATTTTCCTTCACATTTCATTCATTTTTTTTCATGTAATGAATGAAATATGTAAGAAAATGAATAAAATATGAAGGAAAATGAATGAAATATGAAGGAAAATGAATGAAATATGAAGGAAAATGAATGGAATATGAATGAAAAATGAAGGAAAATAAATGTAAAATGATGGAAAATGAATGAAAAATGAAGGATAATGAATGAAAAATGAAGGATAATGAATGAACAATGGAGGAAAATGAATGAATAAAATTGAAAGTAGAATGAAATTGAAAAACAAATTGGAGGCAAAAAATTACGAACATTTTCAAGGAATATCGAAAACAAATCTATAATTGGTAAGGTTGAACTGAATTAGTATATTTTTATATTTTATTAATTTCAAATTTGTATCAAAAATAATAAATGGGGAGGCGCTCCGGGGCGGAGCCCCCTTGTATATAAATATATTTAACTGTCTACAGAGCACATATATGTGTTCTGTGGCATCTAAATACCCGATGAGGAACTATCATCAGGTCTAATTTTGTCAAACAAAAATTTTTTTTTGGCGAGAATTTTTTTCCCTGTGTTTTCCCTGAAATTTTAGCCATTTCAAATTCCCTGTATTTTCCAGGTTTTCCCTGATTTTCCAGAAATCGGTCACCCTGATTACGTTTTATGATCTGGCAGTTTTCTAGAGATTTTGAACAACAATTTTGGAGACTTCTAGAGAATTTGATATCCTAAATTTGAGTCTTGTCGATCAGAGGTGGCAACGCTGATCTGTTTGATTACAAAACAAACAGAACAGGTTGCAGTATTTCGTTTGCTATTGTAGGTACCTCGATATCAAAGTCCAGGAGATTGAAGGAGTCCCTAAGTAAGGATCAGAAGTAGTTTTCCTGTGATTCAGTAATAGTTTTCATTGTAGATAAACGCACTGAACAGGCCAGTACTTAAATCTACTAAACAGTTTATATAGCCTAGAAACCACATTACAAACCGATAATTAACTTAATAACTTGAACACAAGTGAAACGTGTCAAATATCCGGTGTAAATATACCACTTATCTACGTAAACACGTGCAACTAGTTAACATTAATATCACTCCATTTTAATTCGTACAGTTCCCAGACCGTTAACCTATAAAAAGCGCACGTGTGCGTTAGCATAAGGTGACTAGCAGTTCATAATACATTCTGCATTTAGGTTAGAGCAACTTCCTTTCTTCCAGCGCAAGCGGCTCGGAGAAGTCGCGCCGGATTTCTTCGGATCGTAGGTCCACAAGGCGTGCACGGTTAATGGTCCGCGAGTAATTATTGTCTTAAGCCAGGTGGTCCGTTGTTACTTATTAGTACTATAATACGACCGGTACATAGTCGACATCGGGCCGAGCCTTACAAGCGACCGCATGCGGTTCATGCTCTCGAATCGAGTTTTATTTTGCTTCGCTCTTGACTCGGGACATCGCATTTTTCAATCAAACTTAGATCAACAAATCAATAACCCCGATCTCCCCCGGTTGCCACTGATTACTTTACATAAATTACTCCCTGGGATCGTTCATTAATATCCCGGTTGCAATTTGCAAGTTGTTATGACAAACAAATCACGGGACGCTTGTTTGGTTAATTCGACCTTGTTGTCAGCAATTTTCATGTGTGGTCCATAATTAAATTCCATATCATAACGCGACACACGTATTGCTAATCATGTAGAGTTCCTACTGATTGTGATCCTTGTATTCCATGTATGTACTCCTTGGTTCACATTTATTATGAAACATGTAATATTTATTATGAACCATGTAAATAATAATCCAGTTAAAATCACATAGACCAAGAATCTATTCTTTATGAAGAAGGCCTTGCAAATTAACCAGACGCAGTCCTAGAAGCCGTAATACCCTAAGTCATATTTTTCAGGTCTGGACTATATAATTGTAATCGGGTTGTGTTTGTTTCATTCTATCTTTTAGCGAATTATTTTCAGGTGCAAACCACAATTATTGCATTTCTTGTCGTTATTAGAAGCCATACAAAGACCATCTCTCAATCATAGTCGATATATCATATTAATAAGAAGCAGAGAACGTTTCCTAAATCGTACCCATGATTCAGGTAACATCATACTCATCAAGTATAAGTTTTCTACACACCTAGTACACATGGCAGATACTTAGATGACAACACTAACTAAAGTAACTAAACCAACGAAACTAACGAAACTAACAAAACTAACAAAACTAACAAAACTAACGAAACTAACAAAACTAACAAAACTAACAAAGCTAATGAAAGTAACAAAACTAACGATATTTCACAAATGTGGACCAAATATATGATCGCAAGTGATCTACGTCTCGCGGACGATTCCTATCGGAAACAGACATTATCTCAGTCGGCGTAATGCAAGTCGGCTGACTGGTTCTGAGCAAAAATGGTCCGCGGGAGGACCGGTCTCGCGGCATCGCAAAATTTCGCGAAAAATGCCGGGGAGCGGGGATTGGCCCGAGCGGCGACGCGACCAAGTGGCTTTTGCAATTTGAGATAGCTGAGCCATAAATTAGATCCGGCGCTGCTGCTGCTGTTCCCCGAGTCGTAAGCTCGACCCGAGCACCGCGACCGGCCGACACGGGAAGAGAGGGCAATTATTTCCATTGAACACCATATTTCAGTTCGAACGTCTTAATAACCGTGCGAGGAGGCACGGGCTTCGAAATGTAGGTTCCCCTTGCCATTACATCTTCCCTTTTTATCGGCGAAAGTCACCGATATTCAGGCGGTGCGCGCGGCGTAATGCAATTGCAAATGAAGCCGCGCTCGCCATTCGGCGCCGAGATTTTGTTGCTAAGCGGCCAATTAAACTGCACTTAATGCGTCGGACTCGGCTAAAGAGCTAATAATGGGGGTTTGAAAAATATGGCTGTCGATTGCTCGCGTTCGAGCTTCGCTTCATTTTTACTAATTGCAAAAGAGCGGCAACCATGGTGCAGTCAAGCATGAACAACATTGTTCGGACAATTTCCGGCAAGTTTTTTTGTAATTAATCAGACCCCATACACGAAAAAACGACTTTTTCAATTACCATTCAGCTTATATTTTATTTTTTTTTATATTGAAATCATTAGGAACTCCCTGAAACTCCCTGGAACTCCTTGGAACTCTCTGGAACTTTTTGGAAATTTTTGAACTCCTTGGAACTCCTTGGAACTCTTTTAGGGAGTTGCAAGTTACCAACTCCTTGGTTTTTTCTTTGCATAAACATATTTCGAAAATTCTGTTGCAATGGGAAACCGTATATTATACGTGACATGACAAAATGATAACCGCGTCCTGTTGAAAGAGAAAAACTTTTCCAGATGGAGGGACTTTGTATTCGAGACAGAATTTCTATTGCGAAACAGAAGGACACACGTAAAAAGTTAATTTACCGACGACAACTTAAACCCCGACTGTGGCTTATCGCGGCATCGTACATATAATTACATTTTTATATTTCATTATTATTTGCTCGCTTTAAAAGAGAAACACATTAACACTTCTAATCGATGGAAATCTACAAAAGTGGTCGCCCGCCTCAGGCTATTATTCACATTTTACAAATGGCGATCAAACGCGCGATACACTCTTGGGCAACGGAAAATCGCGAGTGTGGAATGACGAACAGAAATGTAATTGCAGCAACGATTTACAAATTCGGTTTTTGCTAATGATTTTTACGAATTTGGTATAATAAGAAAACGGAAAATCATTTCAATGTATATATAAGAATTATGATTAAATCGACTAGTTACTGAAATTTAGCTAACTTTTAATAAATTTGTTTTGCTTTAAATACTCCCTGAATTTAAATTTTCTGTTGGTTTAACACATTTTGAACTTATCCCAATAGGTTCTTTTCCTAGTATACAATATGTGCCCACTATGATAGTTCTTTTTTAGTTAACTAAACATTATTTCTCCAGGACAAGACAATAATCATTTATTAGGTCCATCTACTTTCATCATAACCATACTTTCAACCATATTTCATATTCCAACCAGCCTTTAATATTTTCAACCTTTTACTTATTACTGTTACCCTACAAAAATTTTTTTTTACTCAAAACTGAATCGCCCCAAAAACGTGTCTGAGATTTGCTCAGAGGGTTCGTGTGGGTTGAAAGTCGCTCCGCATGCCGACAACAAATAAATAATCGCGGTAATCGCACGCGGATCTTGGAATAAGATGTACATGGAGATCCGGCGAGATTCCGCGATCGATTCTATCTGATCCGGCGGCTACGCTGTGTGTAAGCCGGACGCGCACTCGCATATGGATGCGTTCGCAGCGTTAACAATTTCCAATCGAACGCGTATCATTGTTGAATATGCGCGCACAGCGAAATAATTAATTGAGGCTGCGCGGAATAAAAAGGGCCGCCTTTGTGCGCGCGGTCCATTGCGGAAAAGTCGCCGAGAGGCCGCTCAGGTTAGCGGGACAATGTGTAGCGGGATGCTCGTAATGCGTACTGTTGTTTGTGCGCGCCTAAATAGGATTCGCCGACAAGGATACCGGACTGGCGGACGTTCAAGTGCAAATACAGGTGTTGGCGGGCGGACTAAACATTTTTCGGAAAGTGACTTGAAAGTAGTTATTGTGGTCCATATATGGTAAGTGTATTGTTGTTTATAGTGCGTAATTGAAATATCTAGGCGGAAGTATTCCAGAAGTGGACTGTCTGTATCTACCTACTACTTATGGGATTTAGTTGGGATACCATGAGATAGCATGGGTACGCTGAAGTTTCGAAAAGAATTTTTCCTACAGCATGTTTGGAACAGTTTAACTCATTCCCTGTTATAAGGATATAAGAGAATACGTTTTGTATCCTCCTAAATCTTTATAACAGGGAATGTGTTAAATGTTTCAACTTTAAGGAGGTTGGGGTGTGAACTAAATTAATGATGAGAATTTGATGGAAAAAATGTATGCTAAAGATACATTTACAAGGAAT
>JABFPB010007278.1:0-11179 GCA_022817645.1 Ceratoteleas bidentatus | reverse complement strand
GGAAGCCCAAGAGGATGCGGGACAGCCGGCGGCCGGCGATTTTTTCGCGGGCGATCGGACAATTACGGCGGAGATCGCGCGGCGGATAGAGGGCGCTGGCTTTTTGACGCCTGGCAGGGGCGAGGGAAGGGGGGAGGGGGTGAATGGCTCTTTGCCGTCGAGGGCGTTTGGAAGCTGCAGGGAAAGAAAAATTGCTGTACTGTAGTATATAGTAATCCGAGGACGGAGCTTCCATTTGAGTATAAAGTACTATACGGGTTAGTAAAAAGTGAAAAATAATAGTAAAACTGTTTTGCGCAAAGATACATAATGCTATGGGCAATCTTCCTGGGAAAAGGTGTTACTAATTACTATATTTTGTTACCACTTTTCGCATGAAATATCATTTATTACAATACTTCCTTGTCTGGCATTACTTTGTTTTGAAATTCATTTTTAAATAGTTCATGATATCGACATGTATTGTAATAAGAAGTAAAGATCTGTGCAGCAACTCTTTTATAAGCAAAATAAGGTCCAAAAAGTATCATATTAATTACAATATTTTAAGAGAAGTTTTCGACCGATTTTTATGAATTTTTTTCGATATCTACAGTACTCTCTACAGGGTATTGTGTCTTCTCAAAAGACACAATACCCTGTAGAAAGTACTGTAGATATTGTGTCTTCTCAAAAAGTTATTCGGGTTTAAAGTAATTTTTGACGAAAATGGTGATTTTTGCGTGTGGATTCCCTTTAACTTGGTATACTTTGGTTTCTTCGTCATGTCTAAGCGTGAATTTGTTTCTCACAAACTGTAAAATGTCGGTCCCAAATTATATATAGAACATTTACTGAAGTAAAGTATACAGTTCGTTGCATTTAATAGATGTGAACGTAGTTTAATGTTTAGCATGCATATTAAATGGGGTTTCCATATACAGGAATGCGCTTAAAAATATGTATGAGTGTTTACTGGTTAAGTTTATATCTTCGATCAAATCAACAATGAATATAAAATGAAAATAGGTTACCGATCTGAGATGACGCGATTCTAATATTAAGATCCAGATGTCAATAAATGACACCAGTTATATCTAAAGGTTGATTTATAAAGCGTTCTGAAAAAGAATGCTAAATGTTTTAATTAAAAACATATTGTAATTTTTGCATAAAATTTGGATTACTTTTTACTATGCCGGAAAAAGCAGTAAGTGACGTTTACATGTTTTACAAACAGATACAAGTGACAGTTCATATTCTAGAGTAAAATGGAGTTATCGCGAAGTATTTCGATTGAACTTATAGATGTTTTTGCATATATTTATAGCAGTTTGTACAAGGAGTAGTCTGAAAAAACGATATCCAAATATCGCAGATTCTTCTCGGAACAGGAGTTTCGTCCTCGGATTACTATATAATATAGTAAACCGTGACGCAGTTTTTCTCTTCGTGTGGCGAAAATCACTGATTGCAGCCAAAAGCGCGCAATCAGTGATAAAGGCAAGTCAGGGGCCGAAAGCGCTGAAATAAACGACCCAAGAGATCGGATGAAGAGAGAATGTAGAGAGCACTAAGGGGTTGTTCATATTACGTCATGATATTTCGAAGGTATCTCTTCTTATCTAGTAACAAATAATATGTTTAGATTGCTTTCATGGTGTGGTGCGTTATATGGAGTGTCAGTAATATAGGGGACAATTTTAGTTAATTCGAATAGAATGAAGCAGACGGGAAATGTTTAGTCGGGCAGATTATATTTTGTTTGATTTTACGTCGTGTTTTGTAAGTTTGACGGAACGTTTGGTTGATTTGATAGTATTTTATACTTTTTTAATTCTCTAACATGAACAATGTAGTACAAACTGTTCTGTCAGAGACAACGGATTTCAGTGATACAACTAACCAAAATATTTAGTTAAACAAACCAAACTCCGGTTAATTTAATAACAAAGTTTTCTTGATTTCACCACCCTTGTAGAAATAAAATCTCTAAAAATCTCTGAATACCTCTGAAAATCTCTGAAAACCTCTAAAAATTAAGATTGTCAGATTTTTTCAAAGAAAACTCTGAGATTCTCTGAAAAACTATGACAGTCACAATTTTTTCAGAATTTTTCAGAGATTTTTATATTTTTCTCTGAAAAACTCTGGCAGTCCCAATTTTGAGAGGTTTTCAGGGATTTTCAGAGATATTTTTTCTACAAGGGAAATTATTCATTTGACCATATGTTTGGTTGATATCTCCACATCTTATATTTTTTAATCTACTATCTAATCTCATATTTACCTGCTCTATTTAAACAGAATTTCTGTAATTATTAAGTTTCCTAAACTTTATCAAAACTGTCTCTAATTTTTTTCACTTTTCAAGTGGCTTCATTCTAGAAATTTGTAACTCGTACAACGATCGATTGGAATCGATCCAAGCACATTTGTAAATAAACGAAAAGAATAGTTGGGATTACGCGCAAATCCGGCGCAGGTCGCCGATCGGGAAACGTGCTGGCGGTTCGGCCGAGCGGGAAGGAAGGAGCGAAAAGCGCACAAAACGAATCGGGAACGATGACTTGGAAATAATGTGTGCGCACGATGCCGACACATCGGTCACGGCGAACAGATGGCGACGGGGCTGAGGGCGCGTGCCCGAACCCACCCGCTCGTATTTATTTCTTTTTTCTTCCGAAACAGTTAATCATTGGAAATCATCGAAAGCCATGGACAGCGTATGTTTATCTTTCTGTTAGATCGCACGAACGACGGGGCAATTAAACTTATGAAATTTCGAGCGACCGCGTGATGACGCCGCCAGGTTCGAGCTGTGCCATCTTGGCATCTCTAATAGATACAGCTGATAGCGTAATTAATCCGTCACTTACCGATCATACTTTGTGAAAGGAAAGTTTCGAAAATCGAAAAGACTGAAATTGATAAATAAATTGAAAATCGTACAGGGAAACTAATCGTGCTGGGTAGATGTAATAATGTCAGTTAGGTGAAATTTAGCTTAGGTAAGAGAAGTGACTAGTATAGGCAAAAGCGTAAAAATTTGATTAGAAGTTATCATACATTAGAGAATATGAACGATACGATGTTACTGATTTTACAAGATAAATTTAGTTCGTTGGAAATCGAATTTTTGAAATCCCAATAATGAAATCTAGTGAAATTTTAATGTAAAGCTGTCACTATTTTCAAACGACAGTTGAAATTATCAATACCAATGCCTCTATTTTAATATAGAAATTATGAGACGAATTGTAATTAAAGTTTTTGACTGTCACTAACATTTTGAATGCCAAATTCTCATTTCAATAATGATTTACGTACAAATGAAATCGATATATTTTTATGGAGATTCTTGCTAATCGTATCCCATATTCAATACCCCTAACTAATCCGGTGGTAAGCTTCGAAGAATAACACCGATTATTACACTGCGAATAGAAAAAAATCGCAAAATTCGGTGATACAATTTAAGTACTGGGTTCACATTTCAAAAGCCTTAGTTTTCAGCCAAATTGCACCGTTTCATTTCCCGAAATAAAAATAAGGCAAAAACCAGGTCCCAGGCTCCGTTTCACGTGCGAGCCTTCGCATAATGATATCTGTCTACGGAAGCTGACTGTTGATATCGAGTATTCATGCTGCGCGATAATTTCGCGGCGTTCGCGAACGCGCGTTCCTCGTGACGTGGCGTGACGCGAAATATTCTGCGCAATAAAAGCTTCGTCATTCCGTAAGCCTAGGCCCGCACGGCTGCGCCACACATCAAACGCGATAGCGCAATGAATCGTGCTGTCGCGATGAAAAATGTTGACTTATTACAATTACCGGCGTGCGCGACGCGTGACGATGATAACGCTCGAATAAACGATTCATTGAATCATGCGTTCGGCGGATGATTTCCCATTCGCAGCCGGCGCGCAAATCAATGAGATTAAAAGGGCGTCGGGAAAAAAGGAAATCGCGTTTTTCCGCCGCGATTCTTCACTTCAAATCATTTTGTTGACGGCATCCGGCGCGAGATGAAATTTTCAAATTTTCCCCCGTCTTCGCACGGAATTTTTCCGGAATGATTTGAATAATCGTTTCGCGAATTAAAGAATATGAGGGAATGAATTCCAACATTCTTTATGTAGTTGGACAAAATGCGCAGTACATTTTTTTGTGGAAAAGGAACTATATTTATAAACTATAAAATATTTATTAAACAGAATTTTAATTGAACTAAATTGTTTTTCTACAAAATTTTTGTCAGTAAATTTTTTATGTTTATCTATATTTGTTTTAATTGGTAGACAATTTTTTCTTTGACTTAAATGACTATACGCTTAATTGTTGGAACCCTAAAAATACGTCCCTTAGTGATCTTACTTCTTAAAATGTATACTTTCACGTGAAACGGATTTCTTTTAACAGATAGTCGAAATTCCCTGACTCTTCCGACTTGTCCAGATTGCTCAGGTTAACAGACACCCTGGCGATGCTTTAAAGTGCTCACTAATTCGTCGGACACTAATTCGTCCATTTTTCTAATCCCACGGTTTTTGTTGGTAATTGCTTGACGTGTAACTGACGGCAAAAAGGGTCGAAGTGCTGCGCTTAGGTCCAAGAAAGGAGCCCGACTCTCCGCGAATTCGGACTCGCGCCATAATCGGCGAAACGAAAGTAACATCGTGGTGACGAATTCCCAGGTGAGAAGAGCTGCGTCGAACATAAATCAAGCGTACAATGGATTCCCGTAATTGGCGCGACACCGATGTCTTCCTCGTTTGAGAAAAACGTGTTACCGTGTCTGCCTTACCCACACCGCAAATTCCGCCGCTTTTCCCATACAAATTCGCGCCCGGCACTTTTGGTTACAAAGCGGACTTGTGATATATGTTTTTGTGCCTACGGTCCCTACTAAACAAATTAATCTAAATCGTATATCGTCCAGATCGTATATGATCATGTTTTGATTTAATTTAGATCAAAACATGATCATATAAGATCTCATTCCGATTCTTTTTTATCCGGAGCTAGTAAGTAATAAGCCTCGTAGGGTTCGGTTTTCGCAGGTTTGGTAAGAATGTTTCGAACATTACAATTTGTGAAGTGAGAGAGATATTCGGTTCGATGCAGTAAACTTGACTACGCGATTAGTTAACGGTGCTGCCATCTGACATGTTCGGTAGACTTAACTGTTCGGGAAATAGATTTTACTAATCGACATCAGTTAAGTCGACATCAGTATTATGGTTAAAGGGAATGCGTAATTTGACAAATGCAATTCGAAAATTGTATTGAGTAAATATTGAACTGGTAAAAATATGAGTGGCTATATATTTATATTTTTTATATATTATGTACATATACATAAAAAAAATATATATATTTTATATACTCGAACATAATATACCGTTCTCCAAACATTTCAAATGTTCAAAAATGTTAGTTTATTTGACAATATACGTTAGATAAACGTTAAAAAACACTTTATAGACTGTATACCGTTGAGGCAATAAAATGTTTCGTCTTTTTAATATTGCTAGTTTCCTTAAGAGATTAATTTCAGGAGGTTATATTAAATTAATGTAGTTAAGCCAACTTCTCAAATTAGCAACAAGTCAGTAGTAAGTTTCAAATTTGTATTATTAGCTAATTTATTTGTAAAAAAGTGGTCTTAAACATTGATTTCAACAATAATGGTCGATAATATTGCTTCATTTTTTTCGTTCCAGAATCCGGATATCGACTCGGAGGTGGTGTCATCTTTGTGTCTTCCAGCTCAATAACATAGACGACTAAGTTGTAGAATTTTAAACAAAAAAGTCGAAAAAATGTAACGGTCCAGTAAAGAAAATGTATCAGTTAATTTATTTAACTGATACATTTTCTCACTGAGTTCTAGATTGTTTTAGTGTTACATCACTAAAAATATTATATTGGGAATCAATGAATGCTTCAATCGGAGCACATATACAGAATGTTTGAGACAGGCGTACAAATATAAATATATTTATTTAAAACACATTAGCGCGTAGTTTTACGAATAACCCGGTTTCATTGATAAATGGATATTAGTTTGTGCAGTCAACAATACTATAATAATTTTCCCACGTTCATCGAAGCTTTATTATAAATATCATACAATCTAATGTTTAAGATTTTCAGTATTCTGTGAGTGAAATAAAACTCTTTAATGTAGGATTAATCTATACTTCTGATTTCAAAAGTAAACAAAGACTAGAGCATACTTCATCAAATAAATACAATGATTGTTAATGTCACGTATGGTACGTCTGCTTTCGTTACTTCAAGATACGTTCATGTCTTTGATTGAAAAGAAAGAAATCGGAAATAGGCAATCGATTTTGATTGACGAACACAGATACTATACGTCGACGCAAATCCGCAACTGCACACACGAACGTACAAAAGTTGCTCACAAAAGGCAGACGAGTCGATAAGCGTCGTATAAAACACTTGATTCGAGTACTATAGATATGGCTTTTCCATTTTACAATTATGCGAAAGATCAGAGCTATGTATTGGACGATGACAAGCCTACTCTTCATAGGTACAAACAAGTAATAATTGCTTCTGACCAGCATTTATAATTCATTCTTTGTTGTGGTAAAATACTACTTTATCGAACAACATTGAAAAGTTCCGACTGTTATGCGTTTCAAGTTGTTAACCCGCGATTTTACAATCGTACGATTAAAAGCAGCCTTGTAAATAATTCACCTTAAAGTTCATTGAAATTACATAAAAAATATTCGTAGCCTCTGTCTAAGTAGTTTCAAAAACACCCAACTGGCCTCTAAATAATTAATTCAATCAGACTTCCAACTTCTACGAACAACGTTAACAATGTTTCAAACAACCCCAGAAAACTTCTTCTAATTACATGTAATTTACACAAACTTATTTTAATCATTGTCGTCTCCGATGCTACTTCTTTATTATTTCATTAACTATGTCAATTCAGTCCTGGCTGAAACTTGCAGCAACGTTACCGTTTTTTATTACTCATGAAAGTTGCAGCCGGCGACGCGTCTGCAAATTCAGGACGGATTAGTTCCGTGAACGGATAGCGCACCGACAGAGCAGACGAAACAAAATGCCGCTAAATTTAATCTGAACCTTAGGTAGCGTCTGCAACGAGTCTAGACTGCGAAGGTGACGAGGAAATGGAAGCGACGTAGCCGCTGGCGTTGCGTGGACATTTCAATCGGGCCGAGCGGTTGGCGAAATTGTTGGAATTTCGCGCGCGAAAATACACGCGCCGAAGCGTGCACGGAACGCAAAAATAACGCCGGCCCGAGTTTTTCGTCGGTCTGGCTGGAAATAGCGCGCGAGACGCACGAGTGCTTCGCGATCGTACGCGAAACTCCCTTTTCCGTTTCTGCGAGACTTTTCCTGAGCAGTTTGTTGTTTAGACGCGTAACCCAGTAAGCGGATAATTCTTGCACTTTGTACCCGAGAAGTGAGAAACCGCTAAGACTCCGACGCGGCTCGCAGATCAAACGATTCTTTATACGGCTCGCTGCGTACAAAGAATATTCAAAGATTTTCATTTTCGTGGCAAGTTACATTTGAAAACGTGAATTAGGCGAGAGATATATGTGCACTGAGAGAAAAATTGAAATAAAATGGAGTAGAAACGTTTTTGTAGCTACTACAGAAAGAATTGTAAATAATAATACAACTGCACGGAGAGAAAAGTTGTCTTAATTATTACTATATTATATAGCATTCCGAGGACGAAGCTTCCATTCTTAATATTTTGTAAATGCATTTCTCATAATTTTCTCGTAATATTTTCAGTTCAAATTACTATATTTTTATAGTGAACGAAAAATCTATTTCTAAAAAAAAAAAACATTTTCCACACAGAGTCTCGAACCCGCGATCTTGAAGTTAACAGCCGATGAGGTTTACTCTTCACCTTCACCGCCGACACTATTCACAATCGAAGCATTATATCTTTGTTTTGTTTGAATCAGCGCATCATTTGTTTACAGCATGATTTGACCTTGCGTGAAAGCAGTTTTTACTAGGAATGTATCACAATTTACTACAAAATATAGTAGTTTATACAGTTTTGGAAGTTTCGTCCTCGAATTACTATAAAATATAGCACTTTTTTATGCAATTTTTCCCTCCGCGTAGATATTTATTTGGAACAATATTCACCACAGCTCCTCCAGCTACAAATTATATAGTCATCATATCTATTCTTTGAAAATAACATTCTACAATGATAATTGCAGATTACTAATAATATTTGTTTATTCACTTAATGGAGAGCTACTTTTTGGTTTCGACCATGTGTAAGCAGATTTTGACCCGAAATGATCTTAGCTGTAAGATTGAAAAATTTTATTTAAAGTTGAAATGAAGGTTTATATAAGCTCTTCAATAAATAAGGAATCATAAATTATAATTGAGCAGGTTCTGAAAGTGATGCAACTTGATACAAACAGGCCTAAGTTATATCGATTTTCCGACAATTTTAAACGACCGAGGCGTACAATTTCTTGACGCACCGTAAAAAGAGGCAAGTGACGTTTGTAACGAGCGTTGCGCCGTGGGGGTTGCAGCGGAAGATTGCAAGACAGGGCAACGGGGTTGGTCCAGAGATGGAAGGTATAATGAAGTGATATTAACTGTGCGAGGTATCATTTAAAAGAAAATTTCTCTGCATAATCATTACGGAACTCGGGGAGTTTGACTTTATGAACATGCTCGCAGATGTCAGTGTACAAGTATACTTTAGCGCAAATAAATGCGTAAATGAAACTTGGCGAAATGAAATGTAGGTATTTCATCAATTTTTAGTAGAAACGTCGAATATTACAAATTTTTGCATTTCAACTCGTCGATCTTTTACATTTTGTTAAATCAACGAGGCCACCTATATCAACAAAAAATTTTCAACAATTGCTTGCCTGCAATAATGAAACATCGATTCTGGTTTGTAAAATTTACATTACAGACAGAATTTAATACGAAATTCTTCCGACGTTCGATTACTTTTCTACTAAAATATTATTTGAGATTTTTTCTGAGGTGAAAAATGAGTTCTAGAAACGGGTCCTTAGAGATACTTTATTTTCCATGCCGTTTACGGTGACTTTACTAAGTTCGCTCAGTTGAAATGAAAAATTGCAATGAAATTTTGCTAAATATGACGTAATTAACTTCAGCAGAGAAAGAATATCAGACTTGAAGATTGCACATTTGTTTTCTTTTCCATTTAAATTTCTGAAAAATTTATCGCGATATTTCCCAGAAAATTGTTTTCGAAGATCGTTATTTTTTAGTGTTTAGAGTAAGGGTCGTACGGGAAGTACTAAGGAATGAACAAAGGTGCAAACCCAAGCTATTTTGTAGATAGCTGACGTATTTTTTGCCCACGCTATATGAAATATTGTATTCCAATAAAAATATTTACGACCAAAAGAAAAACTATTTAATAACTAATGAGAGCACTTGTTTACGAGGAAATCATCGCAATTCATTAATGTGTGAAAAATAATCAGTTGAAAGTTGAGCATAGAATATTGTACTACATCCAAAATTGTGGAATATTTTTAATTTTATCAAATGTAATTATCAAACAACTATTTTTTCCGTAGTATATCAGCAAGCAGTAGCAGTGGCAAAATAATTTCATCGATAATATAACGGTTAGTAGTATAGCCATCTTTTGGTAATACAGATACACGTAATGGAATTACTTCTTCGATAGTGCAGAGATGAATAGTGACATTTTTTGGTGTTATCGATGCATGTACGGGAATTATTTCTTCGGTAATATACACTGTAAAAAGTTGGGTGTGGAATTGGAATTCGGTGTTAATTTTCACTCCGCCTGGTGTAAAAATCAACCAATCAAAACTATTGCCTCATATTGTTCTTCATTTTGATTGGTTAACTTTCACACCTCGCGGAGTGAAAATCGACACCGAATTCCACACACGATTTTTTACAGTGTAGCGGCAAGCTCTACAACTATTTCTTGTGCAACAAACGGTCAATGTTTAAACATTTTCATCGGTAATACGGCAGTGGTAAAATGCTCTTTCCGGTAGTACAGTAGAAAGTGCTAGAATTATTTCTTTGGTAGCACAGCAGCAGTAGCAAAATTATTTCTTAGGTAGTAAAGCAGTTAGTTTAGATTATTAGAATTATAATTTTTTGGTAATGTAGATGCAACTGATACTGGAACTATTTCTTCGATACTATAGCGGCAGAAGAAAATTGTTTTCTTCGGTATTACCCGCGTGGAAAAATGGAAGTCTGGATCACGATCGCGAGCCTGCCTGCTGCCATACTAATGCCATGCCCTGGTCATTCTATTCCCAAACTGAGAGTCTGGCAACGAGATGTCAAGGAGATGGCAACGAGATGGCAAGGAGATGGCAACGATATGGCATCAGTATGGCAGCAGTCTAACTCGCGATCATGATCCAGCATGTTGCCATACACATGCCATACTATGCCAGACTTTCTTTTCCAGTAGGGTTCAGCACCTGTTTACCGGTAGTTCAACAGCAGTAGTAAAATGTTTTCTTCGGTAATGTAGCGGAAAGAGCTAGAATAACTTCGGTAGCACAACGGCAGTAGTAAAAAGTTTCCCGTAGCATAGCGGTCAGTAATAATAGTATATTACTTAACGAGAACGGACGTTTGCTCGTAGCAAGTAGTTTAATTTAGTTTAATTTAACCTAATGTTTGATTTACTATTTAAGTATTTAGTTTATTTAAACAAATGTTTGGCTAGTTTGTCCAAATATTATATTTTAACCAGACATTTTTCTGAGAGCTTCTTCGGTGCACACAATTATTTCTTCAGTACTATAGCGGCAAGTAATTCCTCTGTAGTACACTAATTCCTCGGTAGTACAGCGGCAGTTCTGCAACTATTTCTTCGGTAGTACAACCGCGGTTGTACTACCGAATTAGTAATATTTTTTTTTTTTTTTTTTTTTTTTTTAGGGACTGTGGAAAATGCCTTACGCACACCTACGCGGTGACATGGGACTCGCACCCACTAAAAACCACAGACCCGTGTCACTTAGAAAAAATGCACCTCGGAACCGTGTCAACATTACTTCGAGGAGGGGCCCTTGTCTTTTGCCTATTGGCATTCGTCATTTTATCAAACTTCAGTTTTGTCATTTCTCAAGTTTCGGCAGTTAAC
>JABFPB010007277.1:0-11174 GCA_022817645.1 Ceratoteleas bidentatus | reverse complement strand
CAGCTAGATATTCATTGTGATACTTCATTTATTTAATCTGTTTTATATCACCGATTACACGTTTGTGTACAACCGCCTTACAATTACAGTCTACATACAAACAAACTAACAAACGACATATTTTGCGCCATGACTATATTCCAGAAATAGATTTCCGTGCGGAGCACGGGTATTTAGCTAGTTCATATATATTTTTTATATATTTATTGCATATAAACAGTGAAATATATATACATTTATATATTATATATATTTAAAATACATGTTATATATTTTAAATATATTTATCATATATTTTTTGTGGCAAAAAGTTATATATTTACGTATATATTTTGCAAATATATTTTCGACCGTGTGGGGGAGCCCGCGATTTTTTGCGCGATACAGTCAGGCTGGCTCGCCCTGACCAGCCCCTAGCCGGGGGTGTGGGGGCGAAGCCCCTATAACAGGGATGCCGGAAGCTTCCCGAGCACGCGTCAACATTTTTCGTTTCGAAAAAAATTTCATTTGGAATGTTGTGCGTGAACATTTTCTAAAAAGCATTCCTTTCCGAGTATTCCGTAATATGTAAAAAAGCATTTTCGTTCGACTCCGAAAAGCCCGTTTCCTTTCCCGAAAAGTTTATACGTGTATTGGGAAAAGTGGGTCGGTGTAGTACGTATACAGGTAGAAAAGGCCCGAAGATTTTCGGCTCCCCGAAAAAGTAGCCGAGGTTTAAAGTGGAGGGGACCCCCTTTTTCCGAGCGCCTACAGGTCTCTGTGGCCAACGCATTATGACTTTTTAATTTTCTTCTAAAGGGGGGATAAGAAAAAGTGAATGAACCGTTTTCCGGAGGTCTCAAGTTTCTACCTGTATTGGGAACTGTGTGGGTCGCCGTATTATATGCAGTTGGGGGATTCCGGTCCTATAGAAGATTAGGGGAAGGGAGGCGCCTGGGTGAGTGTGGCAGCGATTTTCGTTTGGATTCGAAAGGATGGTTTTTCCTTCCCGACGAGTATTCGAAAAATGGTTCATTATATTATTATTTATTATTATTTACAATATTAACGGGAATTCTCCCTTTACACAGACATAGATGCAACAGTAACGCTCAGAAGATATAATTTTTCAATAACGTTAAAAATAATACATAATACAATGATGAATATAAACCAGCGGTATCATTACAAATATTTTGCTACTAGAACCCTTCGGACGGAATTTAAGGAATCATTAAAAAAGTCTACTTCATGACAGACTTCATTGCCCAGTACTGACTATTCTATTCTATTTAAGAAAGTCCATTGACTAGAAGGCGTGGCGGAGTGAGGAACAAAAAAAAGTCTTTGGCGGCGCGACGGTCTATTTGGAACTAGAAATTTCAACTCTGCGAGTAGCTCAGGACAGTCGATGCTGTAATTTAACAATTTAAACAGTCACAAGATGTCAGCTACGTTGTGTCTGCCTTGAAGTGACTTTATATCGAATAACTGCGTTATCAACGAATAATCGCGGTTATCATAACCCTCTGGGGTATCATTTAGAAAAGCTAGGTGCCTCATAAATCTGTGTTGGACAGATTCTACAAATCGAATTTCACCCTTTTTAAAAGGAGACCATATTGGCGATGAATAATCTAATATGGGACGCACCAATGAGTTACATACTAAAATAAAAATAACGCTGTGTATGACCCTTAAATGAACCATTTGACGAAAAGGTGATCCCCAAGTCATTTATCTCATTAGCGCTGGACAAAACTTACATCTTCAATGGAGTAGTTAAATACAATCGGATTCTTCTTCGTGAAAACCTTACTATACTACATTTAGAGACATTTAAAGACATCCCGTAAGTTACACACCAGGATTCAAAATTATGAAGGTCGTTTTGAAGTAATTTGGTATCATCTAACGTGTTGATTCGCATAAACAATTTGGCATCAGCAGCAAAAATAAGTAAATAACAGTGATTCAAACTCAAAATTAAATCGTTGACTTACAAAAGGAACAGAAGGGGTCCCAGGTGCGACCCCTGGGGGACGCCCGACGTAGTTGGATGTGCATAAGATAGTGTTTCCCGTATTTTTAACATTTGGGACCTACCAGTCAAGTAACTTGCAATCCAAGTTAGTAATGGATCTAAAATGCCATATGCACGGAGTTTTTGGATGCGGAGCGCATGCGGGACTTTGTCGAACGCTTTGGCTAGATCTGTATAAACCACGTCATTCACATGATCATTCACATGATCATTCACATGATCATTCACATGATCATTCACATGATCATTCACATGATCATTCACATGATCATTCACATGATCATTCACATGATCATTCACATGATCATTCACATATAAGTTCGTGGAGAACTTAGATGTGAATGATCAATAGGTCAATATCTTGAAAAATAACGGAGGGTGATATTGATCTATATTTAAAAGTGGATATAATGCTGAATTAATATGCAAATCGGCTATATTGGAAAAAAATAAGTCTAAAAGGAATCATTACTATTTGGAATAACATTGTGTTGATTTAAATTAAGATAATTTGTATAATAATTAAGTAATAAAGTGGAATGAACAATTGAATTTGTAGCCAAATTATCAATGAAAAACGAACCAGCAGAAATCTGACACGATATCTTAGGTAAGTTAAAATCACCTGCCAACATTATTCTTGCATCCCGATATTTTGCAGTGATTTCACACAGGGATTCACCGAAACGTTCATATAAATCCTGGTGTATGCCAGGGGTAAATAAACCGCACCAATTAACAAAGTCTGGTTAGCTATTTTCACTACGACCCAAGATTGCTCAAAGATGTTTCAAGGGTTAGGCTATACGTAACTAGAAAATTTCGAAAAAAACGCTTCCCCCGCGCGAAAATGAACTAGAATGAATTGATCGATCGCATCTAAAAATACAATATTCATTTATTATACAGTATTCATTCGAACTCGCCATTCAAGGCGAGTTCGATGTCATTAATTTCACTGGTAAGCCACGTCTCAGTGAATTACAAAATCTACTAAGACGGAGATTTTGTAATTTAGTACGAATACCACGGTCATTCTGGTAATAAATTTTCAGATCGGAAGCATTAGAGAATTCCCTTGTTACGCGTTTTTTTTATTAACAATTGTAGGTACGTTATTGATGTATCGAATAGTCAAATCATTCTGACCATCATCAAGACGGTTTTGCAACTCTTGACGTATCGCGTTTAAATAGATCTCTCGCTGGTAGTTGGATCATTCGCCATTTTGAGTTTAAATTGTTTTTCATATCGAAAAACATTTTATTTCTGAAAAGTTCCTTAGCGACGTCGGTAGAATCGAAAAACAGTTTCACTAGGCGTACATGGTTCAAATTCCGCTTGCCCAAATGACGAGCAAATCGAGCCACAGGTCTTGAGGGTGGACCGCCGAGAAACGCGTTAAAATCATCCAGGAATGCGGCATCCGAGTCATCGTCACGAAAACCCAACAACAACACATTTCTGGCGCAACGCTCGCGTTCATGCTGCGTGAATGCGAGCCCAAGGTCGTATTAACCAACCTGATATCCGATACCTCGTTAACTGATTCCTCTTCCAAAATAGAAACACGTTTGCTAGGCTTCTCAATATTATCCCTAATGCCGCGAACTTCAGATTTAAGATCTTCGAAACGTTTGTCGAACATCCCGGCCAACTTATCAAATTCCATTTGGAGGGCGGCATCGATGAACTCCCTGGTGACGGGAGTACTATTGACCCGTGAAGCTATGGGATTCATAGTTTAGCGGAATCCCTCGTTGCCACTTCTGGTTTTTGGCATGTCCATAAATCAAAAATATACCGGACAATCCAACGAAGGCGCCTTGTGGCGCCTTCGTTGGATAAACTTGTGGATAGAAAATACAGCGATGACGAATCCGTTTTCCTACGGATCTGCACACAGCTATCAGCAACGGCGGGCGAATGAGTTTCGATCATATCTCATCAAAACAACGAAGGAAAATAATATGCGTCCGATCAGTTCAACGGTCCAAGACAGTCTGTCGACATTATATACAGTTGGGGTATTCCTATAGAAGATTATGGGGAAGGGGCGCCGAGGTTATGGACGCCTTTTTTCCCGAGCGCTTAGGTGTCTGCGGCCAACGCATTATGATTTATTAATTTTCAGCTTAAGAGGAAAGTGATCTTTTCAAGGAAAAGATCACTTTCCTTGATCTTTGAAAACACAAAAGATTTGAATGTTTTTCAGAGTTCCAAACGTAGCCGAATATTACCGAACATTTTGCAGACTTTTCTATTCGGTTAATTTTATTGAAATTTGAAAGTAAAGGGAGCGGTCTCTAAAGATCCCGTAACTCTCTGTAAAATTAACCTGGTATTCAGTATACAGTCGAACCGTTTACACGTTATTACCTACACGTTATTACCTGCACGATGGCTGACAGTTCGCGAGTGTAGTGAATAATCGTGACCACGAAGGATAATCAGAAAGTGAAGAAGATAACTTTTTCCGGGAATGTGATCGTGTTGCGGGGGTTCTGTGAACACAGTTGCAACCTCATGTGCCGATTGGTTTGCGAGAACATATTGAAACTGTGAATCATTTGAATGCAGGCGAATTTCTTAAGGCGTCAAAAGAAAAATGTTAAGGTATATAACAGACTGTATCGCTTTACACGAATTAGTTAAAGCGTCAGTTATATTAAGTGGGGAATTTGAGCTGCACGAAAGAACATTGGACCATAAATATTTTGCGACGCAATACAGTCGCTTAACTGAGAATTCCAACTTGGATGAGTGGTACGATAACGATGTAAAAGAATCGATTTTGGCGCAAGTAGGAGACTTCCAGGATCAAGGCAATGGATGGAGTATGTGAAATGGTCAGTTCATTAACTGTGAAAGTGTGTAAGTACAATCCTTTACACCCAGGCTCACATACTGATCTACCAGATTGGATGCAACTGAAACACGCTGTGATTAATGTAATGACGGAAGATGATGATTGTTTTGCATGGGAAATCATAGCGGCGATGTATCCCTCTAAAGATCATTCTTATAGACTCAACAATTACCGGCATTATAAAGACATTCTTAATTTTACCGGCATAACGTTTCTGGTATCATTGAAAGACATTCCAAAATTCGAACGTCTAAATGATATTTCTATAAATGTTTTCATGATATGTGAAAATGAAACGTTTGCGCCGGTATATTTGACAAAAAATGAGAGAGAAAAACATTTTAACTTATTGCTAATAACCGAAGAAGTTCGGAATCGGAAAAGAAGAATGTCACACCCGTTAATCAGCCATGATAAAAACCGAAAAATTCTTACACGTATTCGGAATCAATAGAAGGCTACGATGACGAGAATGATGAGGATGATGAGAATGATGAGAATGATGAGGAAGATGAGGATGATGAGGATGACGGAGAAACTGTCAAAACCGTTTATAAATCACATTATTGCGGGATAAAAAATATATCCCGACTTGTATCCAAGCAATATAATAAACAAAAAGTTGCAAAACATATTTGTAATATATGTCTAAATTATTTCTGAAGGAGAGATAAATTAAATTCGCTCATGGAAGATTGCAGAATACTGAAACAAAGGGCGATAAGTTTACCGAATCCTAAAGAAAACATCCTCGAATTGAGGAACTACGTAAAACAACTGACTGTGCCTTTTATCATCTCAGCCGACCCGGAATGTATATGGGAAGTGTGGATGCTGTGAAGAAGGTATCGAAATCTGCATACCAATAGCATCACCTGTACAGCGTAGGATATTACCTGCACTGTAATTATGATGATTCATTGTCCAGATACCGATCCAGTCGAAGTCCTGATTGCGCGTCATGGTTCACCGATGAATTAAAAGCCATCACATTCGAAGTATAAAAGGTAACAAATAAAACAATAAATCTACTATAATAATTTATACAATCAACTTTATTCAAATAACAATATGCGTTACTATTGCGTTTTTACAGATCGAGGATGATAAGAAGCCGATGAATATGACCCGGAACGATTGGAGACAGTTTCATCGTTCCAAAATCTGCAATATTTGTTGGCGACCATTTAAGGCTAAGGACTCCAAAACGAAGGACCATCGTCATCTGACCGGCAAGTTCCGCGGAGCTACTCAAGAGGGCTGTAATGTAAATTTCAAGATTAGCCGTAATATTTCTGTTGTGTTCCATAATTTTAGCAATTATGACGCCCATTTTATTATAAACGATGTTGTGAATAAGTTTGAAGAAAATGTCAACGTTATTCCAACTAATTTAGAAAAATATATTTCTTTTATTAAATACGTGGAAGGTACGAAAATTATTTGAAATATTTATCGATTCATTTAGATTTTTGTATACTAGTTTGGATGAAGTATCCTATCTTAATAATGCACTGAGAAAAATTCTAAGTCAAGTCTGCCTTAGTGAGCAAGGCTACAACCGTCTTTGCAAATGCTACGTTCTTTTGGCTTGGGACTCCGGCCGTGTCTACCTGGGACTGTATTCTTGAAATTGACGTCCCGATGAATCTGAACTCAAATATATGCTGGTGATTACGTTCAGAAACTGGCGTGCAGGGAGTTTTCGGCGCGCTGCAGTTTCAAGAATAATCCCTGAACTATCAAGCGGAACTACGAAATCGACAGATTTGAAACTAAAGGTTTGTTTATTTTAACATAACCTACAAACTGCATTTTCTTCACATAAACTTATTTCTCCAATTAGTGAGTGTGGAAAAACTGTTTCTTTTTTCTAATCGTGGAAAATATTCAATGTTATCACTTGTGTAAAAAATGAATATTTTAATTTTTACAAATGAAGCTTATCAGTTTTACTTGGGAACTTTAATAATAACATTTTCATAATTGATTAACTGATATTGTTCGAAGAGTTTGAAAAAAATTAATATTTTTTCCACCAATGGAAAATAAGTCTTCTATCCACACCCACTTGTTAGAAAAAGTATCGTGTTTGACTTGTTTTTATAATCAGATTTTATTCACAAACCTCTAAGTTAATCTCTAATTTTCAATGCAGTTCGGTCCAGCTTGTTTCGAATTGCTTTATGAATCAAGCCAAAACAGCCTGGCAATACAGCTAGAATGGCTTGAATGTTAAGCTCAATACATGGCTTGGCGAATCAGGCTAAAATGGTCTGAAATTTTAGCTACTACGGCTTAAAATTTGTCTCAGTGTGATGATAAAGTTATTTTAAGGTCACAATTCAGTGATAATGACAGGTTTGATTTATTAACGCGAAAAGGCGTCTTTTGTTATGATAATGTAAACACGTTAGATGTTTTAGAAGAAACTGCTTTTCTCGCGCGAGAAAAATTTTACAATAAACTAGGCGAATGCAGTGTATCTGACGAGGATTACGAGCATGCGCAGAATGTTTGGAGACGGTTTGGTTGTAACTATACAGGCGATATTCAGATGTATATCTAAGAACTGATGTTTTATTTGCCGATGTTTTTGAAAACTTCCGGAAAACACTGTTAAAGACACACGGTCTCGACCAGCTCATTATATAACATTACCTAGCTATATTTGGGACTGTGCTTTAAATTTTACAAAAATAAAATTAGAATTTTACTGACATAGATATGTTCATGTTTATTGAAAGGGGCATACGCGGTGGATTGAGTCCGCGCTACAATCGCTATGCTAAAGCCAATAACAAATATATGCCGGAATTCGATTCAACCAAACCGTCTCAATACTTAATGCATTTAGATATCAGCAACTTGTATGGTTGGGCTATGTTACAACCGCTGCCAACAGGAGGATTCGAGTGGGTAGATAAGTTGGAAAACGTAAATAAAATTGCTTATGATGCGGAAATCGGTTTCATTCTCGAGGTAGAATTAATCTACCCAGTCTAAATCCATAAAAACACAGAAAGACCTCCCAGTGTGTTCCGAACATGCATGTCCTCCCAGTTCGAAACAACGAAAATTGCTCGCAACTTTAATCAATAAAAAGCGTTACATGATACATTATCGTAATCTGAAACAAGCACTCGCGCACGGTCTGAAAATGCTAAATGTTCATCGCATATTAAAATTTAATCAATCAACGTGATTAAAAAGTTAAATCGATTTGAATACAGATTTACGTATATTATCAGAAAATGATTTTGAAAAAAAATTGTATAAATTAAGGGGGTACATACATCTGCAAGTTCCGAAAAGTGGGTCGATTTCACGAATTTTTTGGGGGAAAACGAAATAACATATAAGCAAACGGTTTCGGGTGTTGATAGATATATGAAAATTCCTTTCAGAAAGTATTTTTATTTTTCAAAAATGTCTTATTAATTGCTTACAAAACGGCGCCGAAAAAAGCATGTTTTTTGAAATCGCCTTTTGCGATGACCAACCTGACGCCGTGCCGTTCATCTGAAATCATAAACTAAATAAATTGTATTAATGAGGGGCACATAATCTAGATATTAATCGTTCGGTTTTGAAAAATATTGATTTTTTTCAATGTGGCAGCCGCCGAAACTCAAAGAATCGATTTTTGACTATAAAAGTCGGTCTTTGAACGGCTGTAAAAAATAAAAATTATATCGTATACAAAACCGAACGATTAATATCTGTAGAATTTAATTAGCTTCCAGGTAGGCTTAGCAGCGTTTAAATTGTGTTGCGCGTTGCAACTTAGGTTTAAATTTTGTGCATATTTCTGGCTCGGTTCGATTGTCCGGCGGAATCATAACACTCTTATCGCGCGGACACCTGTGCGTAGGTGGACGCGCGTGAGAGTGTAAGTGACCCCCGTCGGATCCGAAATCGCCGAGCTTTATCAGAACGGATCAAAAGGCCGTGTCTATCGGACGGAAATCCGCGGACCGCGTGCGATAAATATCGCCTCGTTCTCGGCGAAATGTATACGCGAGTTCCCGAAAATAAAGTTGTTTAGTGAGGAGTCGGGTTCGTGTTGTATTTCTCCCGATCTCCGCTCCGTTATCCCGTCAAGGATCGCCCGGACCAGAAGGACGTCTTTTTTTGACCACGTGGATATCTCTAGGGAGAACGGGCCGCCCGCTCGTCTCTTGTCGGGCACCCGAGTAACCCGCAACAAATTGGTTAATTTGTTCAAGAAATATCGTGATCACCAATTTTGAAAACATGTTTTCGAGATAATCGTGTTTAAAGTTTCGAGATGTGTTTTCTTCATGATGACTGGAAAATAAAGGAGACTTATTAGGAGTTAGGTTATCAATCCGTGGATCGTGGGACGCGCCTTCGTCCGTACAAATGAAATCACACAATGAAAGCCCCACATGTATAACTGCACTATTCACTGCGCAACGATCACGCGCCACCAGCTGGCGTACGCGCTCCGAGCCGGAGCGCGTACGGAATTTTCATCGGATCGGCTTGAACTTTTACGGGTTTTGAAGCTTAAGAATCACACTTTAAAATTAGCAAATACAAAAAAATCGATATTTTTTACCCTCACAGGTGTATGTACCCCATTAATGAATAATGCTGTATTTGGGAAGAGGTTGGAAAATGTTCGAAAAAGAGTTGACGTTCACGTAAAGAACTATTGGGAATGAAGATACAGCGGTGAAGCATATATCGCGAAACCAAATGTTCAACTACCAAAAAACGGTAGTTGAAATTGATAAACTAATATATGACGGAATGAGTATACTAGATATTTCAAAAACATTATTAGATAACTTTCATTATGACTACGTTTTGCCGCGTTATGGAGAAAATGCTAAATTATTGTACACTGATACTGACAGTTAAATTATCAATTCAAATGTGATGATATTTATGCACGTATGAAACTGGACATTCATTTGTTTGATCCTAGCGATTATGTAGAAAAGATTGTACACGGAATTCCGCGTGTTAATAAGAAAGTAATAGGATTAATGAAAGACGAACAGCGGTAACATTATAATCGAATTCGCAGGACTTCGTTCCAAAATGTATGCCATACGTATGGCTAATGATGAAGTGACTAAAATAGCGAAAGTTGTTAAAACTAACGTCGTGAAAATAACATTAAATTATATAATGTATATACGGATAATCGAAAATTGCACGCAGTCCCCATGACGATAAAAGATTTCTAATAAAAATTCTACTGACACGTTACCGTGGGGACATAATGATATTGGGTTAGATGACGTAGCGTGACTATTCGCTTTCACGACATCTTCGCCATACTTAAATAATATAATTCCACAAATGGTCACAGGATCGCCATTTCCCACAATATTACTCCTGCGGAAAAACCACAAAAGTTAACACAAATCTAAACCAGACCACAAAGTTACCATAAAGAATATCCACAAAACTATTATTTAAGCATGAAGCGGTATATTTGGTCCAAAATACCAATAGAACTGACTAACGGAAAATTACAGGCAAGCATGCTATCGTTACTAACAAAAAATAAAACAAAAAATGGTAAAGTTGATACAAAATTTATTTATCGGCAATTCAAAGTTATTAAATTAAATATTAGCAAATCAATTTCAGTCAAATAGTCAGATTATTACACAATAAAGCCGATACCCATACTGAGCTCAATACACAAAATTCTAAATTGTCACCATCTTAAACATGCACGTGTCTAAAATTCAATAAGTATGGCGGCAAAAGTTGAAATATATAATACAAAATTTCCTAAACCTAATGCTCCTTCGATGCGACCAAGTTTTCGATAATTGGGACAAAAAACCCGTGTTTTTCATACCATACATCGATCCCACAAATTGCAAAAACGATATTATAATACTAATAGATCGATCCGCATATAATTTCTTGACCATTTCAACCTGACACCGGAGTCTTGTCCGGTGGCAGGTTGAAATGGTCAAGACCAATGGTCAAGACCAATGGTCCAGCCCAAAGGTCCAGCCCAAAGGACAAGTTCAATGGTCCGGTCCAGTGGTCAAAGTCCACTGGTCAAGGTCCAGTGGTCAAGGTCCACTGGTCAAGGTCCAGTGGTCAAGGTCCATGGTGGATATACATGCTGTCATGCATGCAACTATCGCCATATATATATATATATATATATATATATATACGAAAACATGGTGTCTTAAAAATCTTTATACATCACGTGCACGGTAAGTGAGCACTTACCGCCCGCTTAAGCGGGCGGTAAATTGTACATTATTGCACTAG
>JABFPB010007276.1:0-11179 GCA_022817645.1 Ceratoteleas bidentatus | reverse complement strand
GAAAATCTTGGTTCCCATCACTTTTTACATCATTTCCAAGTGCGTTTGGAGCGATTTTATCGATTTCGACCGAAAACAAAATTTTAAGGTTATACGAAGCTTAGAATTTGAAACTCAATTTTTGTAAATTGAAAGCACTTTTTTGGATAAAAATAATTGTTTATGTTTACAGTTGTGCATTATTTGTATGATTAATTTTAGATCCTTAAAGATACGGTCCTTTGTAACTGTAATATCTCAACTAAACATTTATCTTGGTATATATTGTGAGGTTTTTTAAGCCATGAAACAATTTGATGTTTTTGTATTCTTTTTGACTGCAACTTGACAATTTTAAAGGAAAAGTCCTGACAGCGTAGAAAATCTATAATCTAGTAAAACAAAAACATTGCATTATTATTAGCTTCATAAAACAATCAAAGTGTTGCAAATGGTGTAGAAAAATCATATTCCTATTGTCTCAATATCCCTGAGATGCTCGAATCTGAATAATATTTCACGGTGATTTTTTTTATCACCGTAGACCTAGCTTAATTATTGTCCGTCGAAAGAGAAATTGTGGGAAAACGGTCAAAAAGTGACGTTTTGTTAGCTTCGTCGGTTTGTGGGCTGAAAACTGTGTCAAATCGTAGGATTGCTTGAGTCAGGTGCACTTGATGGATTGCCTTCGGCAAGTGCATGCCCTTCGTCCTTTTATCGCTTTACTACCTCGGAATGGCTCCTTAATGGATTTTACGTCCGACAGTTCGGCTGTAAAGTTTGGGACTGTAAAGTCTTTTTTTTGAATGGCCTTTCTTTTTTAAATTCAGTGGTCAGGCTGTAAAGTGTAATAAAAGATTTGATCCATATCTTTTTTCCCTGTTTATTGTATTTATTTGTCAATTCCTTTTCTCCCAATTTCAATTGGTAATTTGTTTATATATTTCGTTTCATTTTTAAAATCCATGCATTTTTAAATGTCATACGGGTAATATTAAACGAAAAAGCCAATCTTGTTTACTCACTCAGTAACAGTGCAATTTCAAAATCACGCTTCGTAAAGGCAGCCGTTCCCATTGAATACCGATGATTCGGATCAAACAAATCGGCTGGTTTAGCGGGTAAATAAATAACGGATATTGAATAAGCCGCGTCTTAAGAAGAAAATGAATCATTCCGGGTCAAAGCACGTGAAATTTCGATATCGGCTCGCAATGTTTGCCGTGTCGTGAAGATAAATGGAACAGTTATAACAGAATTGCCGTCGACCGAACGATAGTTCGCTGATAAATGCATTCGATTTTCGAAAACCGATTTATTTTCAATCCCCTCCTTTTTCTCAATTTCAATTATTTCATGAATCGTTCAGTAAACAAAATTAAGACTACACTGAGAAAAATGTATTAAAATTTCTATTTATTTACAGTAAATTTTACCATATCATGTAATAATCATGACGTTAATGTAATCATGAATTCGTAAATGTACATTACATTTTACCAAATGATCTATGAAAATGTACCACATCAAATCTAGGAATTTGTAACAGAAATTAATTAATTTTAATAGAAATTGGTCACTATTCTTTCAGAAAGAAAAAAAAACTGATAATTAAATATTAATTGTATTAAAATATTGTTCTTTTAATTTTTAAATACATAAAATTAGCATTATCAATGAAAAGATTCTTTTTATAAAGTACATGTGCTTTGTTCAAATTTTCATATCTGCCTCCGAGAAAAAGCAACGGCTCAAAAAAGCAACGGTTTTGTTGAAAATAATTTTTTATTCGGTAAAAATCTAATAAAAATAAATTTCGTTTTTGTAGAACATCGGTCAGGATATGATCCTGTCAAAGGAGGATGAGTGGTGCAACCTGCCTCCCTTCCGGAACAAGTCTCCAGTGGGCGTCGTCATCAGGGACAGGCTGATGACCGACGCGGCCCTGGGTGGACCGAAGCCGATCAAAACCGAGCACAGCTACAGTCTGCTGGCGTGCAGTCCGCCGCGGAGCCCAGCGACCCCTTGCGTCAATCCGAGCGCCCCGAGCAACGTCCCCTCGGTGGTCTCCCAGGATTGCCACGATTTGGGTGGGTCCCTGCATGCACAGGACGAGAGTCACAAAACGCTGCCGCTCATCAGAACGAGGATGGATGGTACTTGTTACAAGAAATCCCAGTTCTTAAGAGGACCTGAATATGAAAATGAATTAAATTCTCAGAGAATATTTCATTTAAACTTGGTTTTATAGAAGGAATTCGAGGATTAATTTTTTGTAGTCTTTCCTTGTTTCACTAAATCTAAATGATTTAAGAAACTAGAATCTTTATTTTTTAACTGTTTTACTTAAGTTTTAATGAAGGTATAAATATTGATAGAATCTATAATTGTAATTGAAAATCTTAAACTAAAACTTAAGACTTTTGGTAATACGAGTCAGGATTAAAAATATTGTGAAATTATTTATTTCAAATTTGGCATTGACCATTTCAAATGCATCTAAATTATTTATGTTTGTCGATTAAAATTTTCATCATTTATAATGAGTTGCAACTGAAGGATTTTAGCATTTTGAGTTCAGGTCCCCTTGGGATGCTACACGGTTAACATTGTTGTATTTGAAAATTTACATAATATGTTTTCTCGATGATTTGGGTTTTTCGTTTTCCGGATTTTAAACTATAAAAGAAAATTGGCAGAACCAATTTTGTGCAAGTCATTTAAGCCATCCTGTAAAATGCTTAAAATGACGTGCCAGTGTGAAAAGAAAAACTCCCACGTCGCACGGATTTTACGTTTTCAAAAAAGGTTGCCTCGCCGTCAAAGGATGCGGGTTGAGTAAATAAGAAAAAAAATCCTCAAAGGAAAAGCAAAAGTCACGTAGCCGAGGGAAAAAGGACAGGTGTTACAGGAAACGATTTTCCTGGACCATTTCATCCGCAGAAAGCTCGTGGGAAATTCTGTCGCAATGCAAACGTTTACTTGCAATTTATTTTAACATTTATTATCGCTTAGTTGTAACAAACGATTGCACTCCACTAAATGAAAACGTTAAGCAAACTCTTAACTTAAGCAACCGAAGGAAAACCTGTTTTTCTTTTTATTCTTACACTCTTTAAAATGCGATAACAATTTTTTAATAATTTTCTTTCTCGCAGAATTGGACGAGGAATGTTTTCCAGTAATTTCCATGAATGGCGCGTCCTGTACGATATCAAGGATCGCTATGAAAGAGGAAATTGATATCGAAGATTGTCCCATAATTAAAGGAGAGCCAATCAGCGCACCGAACAGTCCGAATGCGCCCAGTAGTCCTTCCACCAGTCAGATCAACGATCACAGTAACAAGATCATCACGATAGAACCTCACACCTTGCATTTCTCTAAAATGCAAGTTGAACACGAAGACAGTGATGACGATGAGGAAGACACATATCAGGTAGACTTCACTGAAAAAACAAGTGTTCTTCAGAGAACACTTCTCTAACATTTTTAGAACACTTGTGTTCCAATGTTAATCTTAATGGAGAAACCTTAAAGTGTTTCAGTTAAATTAAACATTATGGAGAACACTCAAAGTTCTTCAGAAAATTCCAAAACACTTGTTTACACCAAACATTATGAAATCAAACATTAATTAAAGAAGTCACCTAAAAGTCAAACTCACCACACATTTCATTAAAGTAAATTTGTTAAAAAAAATGCGTAATCTTTTCATTAATTGCTCTTCATTGGAGAATGATCAGATTAAATCAATTTAGTTTGATCTTTGACCTGAATATCATCTAGTGGGGTGTTTGGAGTATTATACTGATTTGAAATTGTGAATTCCAGGACTTCGAGTTGCAAGAGTTGGACGTGTCTGGCGTGGAAACGATGAACGACGCGAGTGAGGGTCTGCCGCCGACTCCCCCGAGCAGCGCCAGTTCGGACAGCGAGACGTCCGCGTCTTGTTCGCCCGAGCGCCGCGATTCGCAGACGTCCACCCACGTGCAGAGCCTCAAAGGGCTACTGACGCCGCGGCTCTACGTCACGAACCCGCATCACGCGCACACCACGAGGCGGCCAATTAATACTCCGCTGATTTCGTGTCAACCGGTGAGTCAGCCATTGCGCGATCACAAATTGCGCGAATCAACGAAAATATGCGGATTAATGCGGACACTGATGAAACATCTGGGTGATTGCGTTGAATTGCTCATTATGGAGGTCGATTAGTTTTGAAATCGGGTATAGGAAGAAGTTGGCGAATTGGAAGGATTTTAGGGAGAGTAAAACAAATGTTTTGGTTTGGACTCTAATTTTATTGAAGGAGACGGTTGGATTGAGACTTACATTGATGGTAATGCGTATTTTCGTCTTGCAGAAGGGCTCAACGGGGAATCTGATCTTGACAGAGGAGGAAAAGCGGACTCTGCTGGCCGAGGGATATCCCATTCCGACGAAATTGCCTCTCTCGAAGTCGGAGGAGAAATCGCTGAAGAAAATTCGAAGGAAAATCAAGAACAAGGTGCGAATTCAGGCTTTTGATGAAAAGGAAGTCAAAGTTTAGAAACGATAAAATTATTCACAAAGTATCATCAATCATTTTAAATGATATCACTTTTATTAAAATCGATTTCCTTAAATGAAATGTTTAATCTGAACATTTTTCTGTCGCTCAATAATTTCAGTTAATCTGATTCTGTATTCTAGATATCCGCGCAAGAGTCTCGCAGAAAGAAGAAGGAATATATGGATAACCTCGAGAGGAGAGTGAGCACACTCTCCAGCGAAAACACATCCTTCAAAGATAGACTGAGCTGTTTGGAGGAGAAAAACCGCGAGCTACTGAAGGAACTGCAGCGTCTGCAGTCCATCCTGAAAGAGCGGTCCTAGTTGAATCCTTTGTCCAGCAAACACGCGCGTTCACCATCGTCATCGAAAACGCTATCGCATATGAATTGTTGATTTTAATAACAATGTTAACCACACTTTTCGCTCTCGAGTGACAGAAAATAACGTTTTTTCCAAGGGCGTTGACGAAAAATTCCTTTTTTGTGCAAAGATTATAAGCTGCGTCAGTTTGAAAGCGAAAAACGGAATTTCCCGTATCATCTCCCCTGGTATAACACACTGTTATTGGATCGCGTTTAATAGATCCAACAGAAAATGTATTACGAGGTATGACACCTGACACATTCCTCCAATGGACAATCTTTTATACAACATGTATCTATTACATGTAACAATATTCATATGTTATCGTATGCACATCAGAGTTGCATGCATACATTGTAAGAATTACAGTCTGTGGACTGTAAATGAATATAATTTAGACTGTAATTGTTACTATTCGAGTATATAGAACTTCATCTAATATATGTGTATTATACTTCACCTTCCTTCGGGATCTTCATCTAACTTTCGCGCAATTATGTGCAATATTTATGATGACTTTTAAGTACAAAGTCGGTTGCCGTTGCCCTCGACAGAAACAACACGAATAAGACCTTTATTTTCAGGGATCTTTTTCAAATGTGTTTCAAATTTGAATGAACTTATTGGGTCCGGCTGAAATATCAACCGAAAATGAGAAAGTGAAACACTGGCAAAGTGCCTTGCGCGATTTTGACGATCACCTTGCAGTCGCGCGCGAGTGCAATACATACTTGGAAGACAAGAGTTTAAGCATCACTTTGTTGTACAATAATTTGTGGGAAAGAAATTGCGCGACAGTAGCGCAACATCGAATGAGAAGAAATTTTATATAAATAATATATAAAATTTTTTATTTATAAAGTCACTATAAACGAGAATTTTATGCAGAGTATAATTGTACGTTAGTTGCATTTTAAAATGATATATTTCAGACTTAAGACTGTAAAAATGATATAATTTAGGAGTAAGCGCGCCGACATTATAATCAGTTAGACTGTACGCGCGGATTAATGGTCAATTCACCTGAATCGGCGCCTTTAAGTTTTATTAAAGCGTCTCGTGATTCTTCGCTGTTTTTAATCGTCCAACTTGCGCCCAATACCGTTGGTCTGTCCTTACGCGACATTAATGAAATTCAAAACGACTTAATCGTGTAAATGTCTTGTGATTAATTAAAGGAGAATGATAAATATTTATAAATAAATGAATTATTAAATAAAGATATATATAAAGAGGATTATATATATTATAATGAAATATCGCGCATGCAGCAGAAAAAAGTGAAGTCATTTTTGCGTTTAAGATATGCTTACAGTGCGTTTAGGTGTCACTGTTAAATGTCAAGAATAATTACGAATTACATTTAACCTCGTTAACTGTTACAACGAGCAATGCTGTGCCAGAATCAATTGACTCGTAAAACCTACTATTTTACAGACAATCGGTTTTTTACTTCGCAATTATACACCTCCTTCCACCTTAATTTTTCACCCTCTTTACGGATTGCCCGATTGATTTTGCTACAGAATTGTACACTTGTCGCGTGTCATCCGTCTGAGACGTTTCGCGGAAATCGTCAAGTCGCGAGCACTGATAGGTCTTCGCCTGAATCAGCTGTATTTTATTTATCCAAACATACACGCGAATCCAAACACAGCTGGCTCGGCAAAACCGTATCAATCCGCGGCTCCTTTTTCCGCGTTTGCCACGGCAACTCGTCTCGTCCTTATCCATCGAAAGTATTGAAGCGAGGAAACAGAGCGTTAGTTTTGTAATCATTGTAACACGATTTCAAATGTATTTTTATAAAGCTTTATCATTGTACATAAGATAATCGCCACGTTTTTTGCATTTAGTAACGATAGTGCGCACTTGTTTAGAATGGTCTACGTTGTATGAATCGATTAAGTATTACAATCTCTCGTTTCCTTGTTTGCGACATCACCGTGGCCAACGCGACGGGCCTAGTATTTACCCGAGAGAGGCCTACGCGCTCCTATCTTCCCGGCCGCGTTCGCCGATTTTGTCCAAACGACTTATGGTAGTTAACATTTAATTTATTGTATCGCGTCATTATAAGCCCGCCGAGCACTCCCCGAGGAAATGAATTTGTCAAATATGGACCAGCAGCTGATCGTCCCGAGAATAAAATTGTTTTCGATCAGGTTTCCATCATTTTGATCGAAGCCTGAACTGACCGTGATTTGATCGAAACGGTCTCATTTTCAGGATCGTCAATTATTGACCAATGAATGACGAAATCTGTTTTCTCGGGTCGGCGTGTTCGAACTAATGTCAGTCGGCCGACAGCCGTCGCCGAATAATTACGGGACTCGTGCAAACTGTGTAATGTTCTCTTAGTTCGAGTCTGCTTGGCCGAATGAGAGCGATAGTGTAACCAAGTTTAGTTTAAGGGCAACCGTGCACAAACTTAAAATCGTACTCGACGCATCGCGCGACGTACACTTGTTGCAGGGTGACTAAGACTACCGATAAGTAATGATAATGCAAGTGCGACTCGTGCGGAACAACAACCAATTTCTTAATAGTAAAATAATTTCTTAATAAATTGATTAAAAATAATTGTGGCTTAAAAATATTTTGCTGCGACTTTCGCTCATGTAATTTATTTCTCTTTGACGGTCGGTTTCGAGCAAACGGCGTCGATATTTGCAAATCGGTTGTGGTTCCGCCGAGTGAGTGGAATGTTACTTCTGTTACTTCTTGGATTGTATAATATTTGAAAGACTAAAGAAAAACGAATCACGCGGGTTTGTCTGTCGCGAAGTTGCGCATCGGCGCCGCCAGGAGAGCATAATTTTAGCTCGGATTAGTGTTACGGTGATAAGCGATTAGTGTCCTGTTGAGGAATCGACGCGAGTTGGACCGTCCAATGGTCAGTCCGCCGAGCGACAGAAGTTGCGGCCGCCACTGCGCGTATCAACGACGAACGATGTTATCGACATTGCATATATTTTATTGCACGAGATGCGGCGTGTGCCGATGCATCGGCGCACAATCTCGGCGTCGTTTTGTTTATGCGGGAGAAACATGTTAAGGAAATATGAGTTACATGTTAGTTTGCGAGTTCTCTGCGGAAACTTCAAGAACATATTTTTGACAATAATAAATAAACATGTGTGATTTGATAAAAGACTGCATTTATTGCAACCGCTTATTGCATGCTATTTTCCAGACCTACGGATACCAGAAGGCTTATTGTAAAAATCGTTGTTTAGTCTTTCTTTCACGTATTAATGCATTTCACGTGTGTTTTATATAAAAGTTGGGTGCAGCTATTGCAATTACAAGACAGTTATCCAGTTATGCGGTTTCACTTTGCACTTATCAGAGAAAAATGTCGCAATTATTATTTGATGACGGAATCACGAAAAAAACTGCGTGATTTTTTAAAATTTCTGACTCTGATATTATGTTTGAATTGGTGGAAAGGAAAGGTAACACTTTATTATTACTTAACATTTTGAAAACATGTTGATGCCATTTTTATTTTAGACGTCTGCTGTCGTCTATAATAATGTTTTTAAAGACTACATATAGGTTTTATAGCATACATATAGGTTTTTAAATTCTTTTTTAAGAAATGTAAGGTGCGAAATTTACAAATTGAAACTGTTAAAGAAATCAGACCCTTACAAAAAAACTATGACATTTGAGAAAAAAACCCAAAAATCAGAACAGTGTTGAATATCCAGAACATATCCTACCAAGTCAGAACATCTAGTAACCCTACACATACCGGTTTTTGAACAAATTTTCGCAAATAATTATAAGATTATTATAATTAGCATGCAGTTTTTTTGCTTTTATTATATTCTGGTAATAATATTAGTTATACTTTTAATAACAATTCTTTATTTGTTTCTAGATCCACCGAACGTTCACAAATCAATCTTCATTTCAACTTCTTCCAACGAATCATCCTGCAAGCTACCTTGCAGAACTGACATGCTCATCGGTTCCTCAACTCTCGAAGAATCCATCATCTCGTTCGCATTCGCCTTCTCTCGCTTTGACATGTACAATGGGTTTTCGAATCGTCCGCCGGAAGCTGCCTGATCCTCCTCATCGTCCGACTCCGGTTCACTGCTCTTCGAAGTTTCTTCGGTTGCAGGACGCGCTAAGCGAACGTTCCCTTCAGATACGTTTTCGAACCTCGCGAAGTCGAACGATTTGCCTTTTCCAGGTCCCGGAAATACGCTCTCCCTTACAGAGTACCAGAACTCGTACCATCCCTGTAGGATCCTACAAAAAAAACACATCATTCGTCAACATTGGAAAAAAATTGCAAAAACTGGATTCTTTGCGTGCGATAAAATTGGCGAACGAGTGACCGAACGTTTGTTTTTCCCAAAAACACAACGCTGGGCAAACAAAAGGGGTATCAAGTGCCGAACGACAATTTCATCGCCAAGAACCCTAGTAAAAGTAGAAATATATTGGGAATATATTGGCCATATAGGAAATATATATTCATATATTGGGAATATGTTGGCCATATAGGAAACATATATTCCCAATATATTGTTAATATATTCCCAACATATTACAAAAATTAAATATATTACAATATATTGCAAAATTAGAATGCATTCCGAATATATTGGGAATGTATTGGAAATATATTCGAAATGCATTGGGAATACATTGGAAATATACTGGGAAAATATTGGAAATACATTGGGAATATATGTTTTGTATAAAAATATATTGGGAATATATGTTTCTTACATGGACAATATATTTCTACTTTTACTAGAGAAAAGTCGTCCGATTCGATTTCCGAGATGCACACGATCAAAATTTTGCCAGTTTTATTTCTGTTTGCCGCGCCTCCGAAATTGTGTGATATGAAAAGAATAGCAAGCCATACATGTTTTCAAAAGACCTTTTATTGTGTAGTTGCGCAAACGCTCATATGACCCACAAGTGCCTACATTTTTCGCCGTTTGTAAATTGCAGAACTTGAGCCGCAGGTAGATGTGCACTAGGACAAGATTTTCTGAATTGTTGTTTTGGGTGGGTGATTTGGTTTCCCAGAAAACCGAAACCGTTAGATACCAAAAAAAATTCGCCGAATTTTAAATATGTGTAATTAGGGCCTAATGGTCATAACCACTAGACAAATTTAATTGGTGACAAAAAACAAATAGACTTTTCAAAAGAAAAAACGAACCAATACAAAAATCACACATATAAAAATGATTTATCGACTTTACAAATCGATATAACTCGGCCGAATGTTAGTAAAAGTTAATTAATTTTTTAGTCTGAAAAATATTAATTTTTTCGTCTTTGAGGTCATGAGAAATGACGGACCATTTGAACCATTCCGCTCGCCACTACAAACCGAACAAAAAACACTCACAAAATGCAGAATAAATTTGAAAAGCCCGTAACTTCGGACACAATCATTGGAGGTTTTGAAAATGTTGCAAAATTTATCAGAAATTGAATCAATTTTATCGATATGTTAGAAAACTGTGTCGAACAAAATTTTGTTCAACATATTAGTTACCAAACGTATTAGTTAACACTTTTTAAGTCGAAAACAATTTTTTTCGGTGCGGCGTGAAGCGGAGTAGTTTAAGGTAATGTCGAACGGACTGAGCAACTCTGAATCGGCCATTCCGCATCAAACGAGATTTTTTTACAATAACTCAAAACTGAATAATAGTGCTGAAAACCGTGAAATCACGAGATTCTTTGTTAAACGATGAATATTTCTGTAGTTTTTGAACAGGATTGGTTAAATATTGAAGTCGTAGTGAGTAAACGCGTTTTGAATGAAAAATATTTAACCCCGAAACCTTTGGACAAAACGCGTTTACTAACTACGAAGTCAAGCAATAACCCATATTCATCAAAATTTGATAAAATGATTCTTGTGAAGTCAATAATGGAATGATTTAACTGTTTTATTATATCCATTGTAGTTTTCCAGATATTTAATTAAATTACAGAAAATGCCCGAAATGTCGATAAGGTAGGAATCGGATAAGTGGAACATCACCTTAAGGTGATGTCGAACGGACTGAGCAACTTTGAATCGGTCATTTCACTCCAAACGAGATATTTTTACAATAATTCATAAACTAAATAATAGTTTTGAAAACAGTGAAATCACGAGATTCTTTGTTAAACGAGGAATATTTCTGTAGATTTTAAACAAGATTGGTTGGATATTGAAGTTGTAGTGAGGGAACGCGTTTTGAATGAAAAATATCTAACCCCAAAACCTTTGGACAAAACGCGTTCC
>JABFPB010007275.1:0-11185 GCA_022817645.1 Ceratoteleas bidentatus | reverse complement strand
TTAGTTGTTAAGAAGTGTGAAATTTCCACTGATGTCGAGATACATTCCAACCAATGATATTCACTTGTAGATATGTTGGGAAAATATTCCCTGATTTTGTCCCTAAAAGTAATATGCATCTCAGCTCCCTCTCATTTCTGGAATAATTGGTAATATTGAAGAGTCAATGATCTTGATTTAAGACATATATGGTTTGAAATATTTTCCATTTAAAACTCATATCTACAAGTAATATCCTAATCAATTGTCTCTTTAGAATAGCTTTTTCAATTCAATTGTAAATAAAAACAAACATAGGAAGAAATGAACTTAAAAGTCAACCGCCCAAGAGCAACTCAAAAGTATGCTGCAATTCCGTTAAGGACTTTCTTTGTACAAAAAATGATGATTTGGTATTTTTTTGATAGAATGACCAAAGCGAGGTTCTATGTTTCGTGAAATGATGTTTCAGAGCTTATAAATATAGTTTTTTGACAAAGTATTTAAACATATTTACATAGATTTTAAATATTTTTTCTCAGACGAACGTAAAAAATACAAAAAATAGTAAAAATCGCTCTCTACCTTAAATAACGGTGCAAATTATTATTTAGTCGTAGTTTGAGAAGTTCATTCATGAATAGTATGTGGATATGGTCATTATCTGAGGATCATTAGATTGTATTATCTTTTTATGATCATTAAACTGTGGTCGTAAATGAGGGGTAATTAAGTCGTGTCAGCAAAGAGATCGCCGAGTCATTATTATTATTCCATGTTTGGGAGATCATTAGATTTTTCATAGGCAATTAAGTGTGATGACAAAAATATTAGTGAGGTATGATTAATTCATCAGGATTAAGCAATTATGAACGTCCATTTTTATTTATTAAGTCGGGACCATTAAGTCATTAGCTTTAGGTTATGATTTGAGGATTATTTTCTTCAAGATGACCCAATCGAAGATAATCGAAGATAATCGTGACTTTACTAAGCTACGATCAGCGAAGGTTGCAAGATCATGATATCACGAATAAGAAGTCGTCATTTTATTAATGTAATTGAACATTTATTATCGTGACTATAAAATCAGAGTAAATATAGATGATAAACGAAGTCTTCGAACTTTTTACAATATATCTAGTAAACTATACGATTTTTTTGTAACGTTTACAAATTAGTTTTCTCAGTCTTTCTTATGAAGCAATCATCTTAAAGACCAGTTTTTTCAGCGACCTATTCTCAACAATCACGAAAAATGATTTTTCCGACTATCACACTGAGAAAACTAAGTGGTAAGAAATCACCATTTAAGTGGTAAAATCTTACCACTTGAAGTGGTAAAACCTTAAATGATATATTTAATAACATTTTGTTAGTTTGTTCTTATAAAAATGGGTTAATATTTAATGTTAATGAGTATCTGATTAAACAAATTATTGTGTAGTAAATCCTAACTATCTAAAACTATAATTTAGTGCTATTAAAAGTTTGCGGTTATGGTTCATGATTTATCAAATTACATTTCCTAATATGATATTTATGATTCCAATCAAGTCATCTGATACTTAATAGCATTCCAGATACATTACCATCATTTTTTAATAAAAACTGTTCATTAATACTGTAAATGAAATATATTTCAAGTTACCATTTCAAATAGTAAAGCTTTACCACTTAAAATGGTGACTTTTACCACTTAAGTGGTGACTCTTACCACTTACTTTTCTCAGTGCATCAAAAGAAATTACCTTTCCTAACCGATTCCTCCCACCCCACGATTCCTCAGCAACGATCTCCTCTAAAATCATCTTCCAACAAACCAGATCATTATTTCATTTCTCAACATCGGCCAAACCCCGTTAATTTCTCCCACATCCTTTCGTCTCGATCTCTCCAGTGACATCGATTTCCACGATCCGTTTCCCGTCGACCGATCCCCGATAATCCGTTCGTAACCAGAGTCGTTGCCCCATCGCTATCCCAACAGACCTTCCCTGAGAAAACCGTGCCACAAATCTGACCAAATTCAATAAGAACCGATAAGACACCAACTAAAAAAAAAAAAAAAAAAAAAAAATCGAACAATCCCAACCCACTATCCGCACTCCCTTTCCTCCACCTGGATTCCCGTTGCACATTTTACCGGATTTGCATGGCACTTTTTGCAAACCCCGCAACCGCGATCCAGAAGAAATGAGTTAGTCCTTTCACTGTTCGCCGCCGTTTTCACTCGCTTGCGACACGTCCGACCAATCCGCGACCCATCCGACCAATCAGCTCGCGGGAAACCGGGCTTCCGATTCGATCGCGAACGCGATGCGCCGAACTATGCAAATCGTGAGGTGGTCCCGAGAGGGGAGGGGGAGGGGGGATCTAGCGATCGAAAGAGGAAAGGACTTTCGCTTTCCCGGAGATCGCCGACGGTGGCGTGGATGATGGTAATGGGCGGCATTTTTCCTTTTTTTCCTTTTTCACGAAACCCACCGTGAGATCCCGCGATTTGTACGCCGCGCGACTGACAATTTTGCCCGATTAGACGTCATTACTGCGGCGAAACAATGCCGCGACGGAGGAAACGACAAACCATCTTTCCTCGATGTAAAAGTATAATAATGATCAACCGAGCGTTTCGCTGGGAATCATCTGGATGGCTAAATGGATGAAAGTATTCCCGAGACGTCATTCACCTGCTAATCACGCCGCGCTTCCAATTAATCGCTCCGAAAAAGCGGTAATTAGATGACGCGGTTCTGCGCCGGCGCAATGATCTACGAGCATCGCGTTTGATGAATTTCGTTGAGTGGAATTGACCTACGGGGAGTTAAATTGGAGGAATGATTTATGAAGTTCTTCTACAGAAACTCAATTTTTAAGTATTCTGGATTACTTAAAAATTGTTCCAGAGGAATTTCTGGTATAAACCTAAAATCGTATAATTAAAATAAAAATTTTTTTAACTTCCTAACTTGATACCTTTTTATAATTTTTCAATGATTTAGAAATTTTTTTTTATGTACCAGGAACATTTATAATAATTTAATATCAAAGCAGACGTTAGTTGTCGACGCCAAGTTAAGCAAAAGAATGGTATTTTAATAAAGCACTTTAATAAATAAAATATTACAATTTTATTATTACATTTAATTTCCCTCATAGATCCTTCGACATTCTTCTCTAAAATAACAATGACAATCTATAAATGACACATTAAAAACTTTCCCATAGACCTCTCACCGTTTGTTCCAAAGAAAGAAATAATTACACTGTTCTAGAAAAAGACTTGTCTGGCAGACTGTGACTCGCCATCAATTAACTTTTTTTACCTGGAATACACTCCAAGTATAATTCCAAAACAATGTCCAAACAAAAAAGTCCTCCCACAAATCACGCAACTACTCTTATCGCATAGACAGTGCTATCTTTGAAACTTACCGCAACAGGACTTGCCGAAGTCGAGCCTAACGAGCTGCACCATGTACGGTTCGAGCAAATTAACGTACCACCAAGGCCTCAATTCCGGTCTGGTTAACGTGCACGTCTGCGACGTGTAAATTTGACCGCTACTTCCATCGACCGCCCTCTGCGGAATTCCGCCGTCGATGCTGCTCGACTGCATCGGCGCCTTACCGCCCGCTACGTTCAGAACTGCAACAAATAACGAGAATATGGTTTTAGCAACCAATGATGATAGCCAAGTCATTAACGTAATATAAAGTTGTGATCACTGGATGTTCACAGTTATAATGAGTTATTTTGAGTTAGTCAGAAACGATCGTTAACTCTTACATTTACATTTGTGAGGTTCCAACCAGGATTACATCTATTAACGCAGAATTACTGGTTTTTGTTTCAGATTAGCAGAAATGGATATTTTGATCCTTTAGGACAATCCTCTTTGAAAGGGTCTTTTATTTATATAAATCATACCGATTTTTCTACCGATTTTTCTACCGATTTTTCTACCGATTTTTTACCGACTTTGTATTTTGTTGGCCGTTGACGATCGATTGTGATGATTTTCGAATCGCAATTTTTGTACTTTATTTTATTTCTTAAATCATACCGATTTTTATACCGATTTTTCCACCGATTTTTCTACCGATTTTATTACCGATTTTTATTACCGATGAAAATTTGACTTTTTTTGAAAATAAAAATATGGTCGTACAGCTCTGTTAACACCCTTCATCGGTATAGTTTTTATAGATCGCACATTACCTAAAAGTTATGAAAAAAATTTTAAAAACACCTAAAAATCGGTGCTACGAATACCCCCTTAAGTCATGTCAGATCATTAGCACTCTGAAGGAAACCACAACCTTTCATCCAAGATCGAATAAACCATCGCGATAATTAGGTCGCGATTAATACACTCTTACACGTAATCCACCTTGACATCGCTTCAAGTCATAATCTTACATCCGCGATCTTTGAACCACGATCAGACCATTATCGACATGATTTTATGAGCCCTCACACCCATTACCCTATTTCCCCGTAAAAAGGCATAGTTGACCCGCAGACCGAGCCCGTACAAAAATCGCCCTCGGCTTTTATCGGCACGCTCAATTGGCCCGGCATCGATCGGACTGCGACCTATCGGATTATTAATTAGATAGCGTCCACTGTCTCGGCCGAGTTAATGGCTCGTACAGTCCATAAGTCATAGTCCGGTAGGATAGCGCGATAGGAAGCGCGAGTCACTTTTTCCCTCGGTAACTCCTTAAGCGCGGTATCGCGACCAGTTTTTGCGCGCTATCAGTGCGTAAATTTGATTTTCCTGAAATAAAGCGGTACCGGAATCGGCACCGGCAGCTCGTTTGTTTTGCCCTGCCAACCTGTCGGCGGCGGTTCCGATTAGGAGCTGTCCGTTTGTTTACAGTTAGACGGGTGCGGGACACGTGGGAGGTGTGGTGATTTTGCTTGATTCAATTCGAGATGGCTTTTTTTCAGACAGACAATGGACGCGAGGTGTCTGGCGGATGGTTATTAATGCGGACGTCGGTTAATGGTGGTTTTGCGGCTGAAGTGGCGGCGGATGATTTGTCACTTTGGCGATGTGGACGGAAACGGTTTCTTCTGCGTTACGTAATGGTTTCGGTTGGTGCGACGTGGAGAGAAACAGTAAATTCGAATGGAAAATGGTATATGAATGAGAGATTCTAAATTATGACTAATCAAGGCACGGTAGTGTCTCTGGCCAAGTGCTAAAATTGTAAATGTTGAAGACATTATAACCTCTTAGTCCGATATGATTAAAAGTTCGAATACGATCTACTATATTTATAAAGCATAAAAATCTACTCATTTCCTGCACTTTCAACACATATTCGACTATCAAGACAGACGTTAGTTGTCGACGCCAAGATAAGCAGAAGAACGGCGTCGGAATAACGGAGTTTTTCAATAGAGATAACTGAAAATTGATAATTAATCCTTGAATTCTTTAATTCCCACTTTATCTTCTTTCCTTATCCTACTAAACCCTATACCTACCACCTCAATTCCCCGTTTTGCATGATTGACAAATGATACGCTTCAAATGGCCATCCCATCTCATTAAAACCCATAAAAAACATATAAAAAAACTAATTAACACGTACCCCGTGTAATCACACGCATTTACCGTAAAACCGTTTGCGAATCAAAACCCCACCCACCGGGACCAGAACCCCGGCCCCGGCCTGCGATCCAGCGGAAGTGAAGAGGCCGAAGGCTACGTCGAAGGACGAAAATTGACGCCGCTCGTTGCACGGGCAAACGGGATCGCGGCGCGCGAGCCAAGCTGGCGGCCTTGCGGTAGTTTAACTGTACCGTAACGTGCGAATTTGATTGGAGAACACGCGAGCCACAAGCTGACGGCGCCAAAGTGGGAAATCGGCAAGCGACGCATGCTCGTTGACGAATAAGGCGAAGACGCGAATCGGTCAACGTCCCGCGGATGTTTGACAGTTTCATCGATCGGCGATTGATCGGTTATGACCGATCGATCGTGAGAACAATCGAAGCAAAGAATGATCCATGGGAATTCGTGATGGGCGATCTATGAAGGTGCCGATCTACCGATTTAGGGTTGGTCGATAGGGTTCAGGAGATACATCGGGATGTATGTTTACAATGATCTATAGTTGGACTTTAGGCGATCTATGATTGTGATTCATAGATCGTCAGTGATGGATCGGTTGTTCACAGATAAACTCGTATTGATTAGAGATAATGGTAGGTTTCGTGAGAGTAATTCATTGTGCAATATCGCAGATGACATATCGATCGGTTCTTTCAATGATCCATAGATCGTTTCGAGCAGTTTACATCCTTCGAATCAATCATCAATTATTTATGTATCATTGATACAGATCGATTCTTGCAAATCATTTCAGTGATCTATAGATCGGTTCGAAGAGATTATCTTGCAGATTCCGTATGAGCGGTTCGCAAAGGAAAGATTTTTATGGACCGAGCGTGATGACACGTTTCAAAGACATCGATTCTTACATATCCCTGGATCTATAGATCACTGCGTGCGGATTATATCTTGTAGATCATTTGTGATTCATTTATACACAGATCGATTTATATCGCTCCAGCATAATCACACGTTTCTTTGAGATGAGCCCTTACAAATCACTCGAAACGATCTATAGATCACTTCCAGCAGATTACACCTTGTAGATCACTTATGAATCATTAATATACAGATCGGGTTAGTGTCGACCAAACATAATGACATGTTTCGCGGAGATCGTTCCTTCCAAGTCACTCGCAGTGATCTATAGATCACTTCGAACAGATTATATCTTGTAGATCACTTATGAATCATTTATAAACAGGTCACTTTGTATCATTCAGCACGATGACACGTTTCACAGTTAATCAACGCCACTTCGAGTGATCTATAGATCATTTCGTGATTATTATACCCTTAGATCATTTATCGATCAATTAGAGCAATTTTTTTCACGGTTCCTCGTCAGTCTTTATAAGACCCGGCGCATATTTGATCGTACTTTTCTCGCGCGTCGCATGAATAATTCATCGCCCGTAATTTCCCATTTTCTGATTGCGAATGTAACGGCGGCGCGTCGTCGGGCGTGCGGGCATGTTTTCCATCGTGTTTTCGCACGAATAAAATTTTCGCGCGACCACAGGTGCAACATCGGAATGCGCTCTCGGATGTGTAATTCGTCGGCCGTAAACGACGCAATCACCCGGACAATAAATTAGCGGGAAGTGGCACGCCAATTAACCGAATGCATATTCCGAAACAGGGACATAGTTGATTAGAATTATAGTTGCTTTACCGCTCGGGCGTTTTTCATAACTCGTTTTTCATTATACGTTGTAAATTGCACGTTAAATATTAAGCGCGCCGAGATGCACGGCCGCGAGTTGTTTTAGATAAGTGCGCGTTCCGCGGCCGAGAATTATAACCACGGCGATCGTGCCCACGGAACGACAACTGTTATGGCCAATAAATCGGTGGCGTGCGCGGTTTTATTGTTATCTTGGCGGCAGCGCAATTTGGTTTTGTCTTTTGATGAGATTCAATATTTCGAGAAATTCATGTAGGCGAATTGGGGAACGGTGTATGGTTTGAAGGAACCGATTTTTGCCGATTCCTTTGAAATCGGCAAAAATCGGCAAAAATCGGCATGGAACATCGAAGAAAGCCCTCAGTTCCTGTGATCTGGGATCAGAAATGAGGAAGAATTAAGATGGTTTGCATGATTGGGGACTTTTCAGCCGATCGATTAAAAGTTAGCGATTACCGATCTTTACCGATTAGATCGGTAAAGATCGGTAATCGCTGATTCAAGATTGTTTACAATGATAAAGATCAATACGAAATATACGATTTGCATGATCTAAGAATGTATTCAACTCATATAAAATCATTACCGATTGTCTTAATATAACCGATCGTTAAGAAGATCGGTAATGATCAATCAATACGATTTTTGCAATACATTATCTATGCATTCGCCCACAATCTGGGCAATAAATATGAGATAATCGTACCAACATAATTCTTACCAAGCCACTTTGTACAGACCGTCGTAAAAAGTTCTTACGGTATCGAGAGTAGGAGATCGTTCTCGCCGATTCCTCGACACCGATCATCGATAATTGGTCAGTTGGAACCGATCGCTGAAAATTGTTTCGCATTGATCACACCGATCGGCGATAATTTTTGCGGTCGCCACGAAATCCTGCCAATTAAATAAATTGGCCGAAAGAATACCGCGGAACTTCATAGAGATCGAGCTGCCGGCGACAATTCCGCATATAATTGCGCGCGGCGGCGCCTGTGAAGCTCGCGACGAATGAACTAGATTAAATGGATATCGGCCGGGGAAATTTCCGTCGAAACGCGAATCCAATTAATTGCGCTGATTTATACATCAATTACCAATAAACGCGCGCCGCCTAGAACCGCTTCTGATAGATTCGCACGCGCGTTCGCCCGCGCAAATAATTATCGTGCGAGTCAGTCTGCCGGCAGTTGCAAAATAAAACCGCGACGCCGCGGAAGCGTCGGATCCAATTTGACGCGGGACCATTTTTCGCTGTCGAAAGTAATTGGAATTTTAATGAAAGCTGGTCCGGCTGGCAATTTCAATCGGTTGAGGGAAAAAAGCCGAAAAGCGGTGATAGGGGGTGGTCTGTGAGTGGGAGATGATCTATGAGAAATTAGCGGCGAGGATGGAAGCATAATTGTTGGTATATTTTAATAAGATGGACGTATGTAAAACCTGGTGTGGGATCTTTGAGTATAACTTTTTACTCAAATGGATTTTTAAAAAATTTATAAATTAGACATGGTGCATGAGCAAGAAGGATCCTTTTGAGTAAAAAGTAATAAGGATCAATATGGATCATTTTTTAGAAATGGTATTTATTGCTCATGGATCTAATTTATGTCTAATTTATAAATAATTCTTTATTTTCGCACTTTCAGACATATAAATAATATTCAGGTGTATAAATAAAATATTACTTGTAAAAAATGCCCATAAAAGTCCTTTTAAAGTCCTTTTCGACATTCACACATCATTTAAGTTTTCACACAATTCCGCAATGGTCATTTCTCAAACTTTTTTACATTTCCCTCATTTTCACTGCAACACCTCACATTCTTTATTTCACGCTCAATCAAGCCAGACTCGCATTCAATTACTGTTTCTTCAAAAGTCTGTGTATCATTAGATCCGCAAAAAGTTCGCGATAAATCGACAAAAAAGCTCTTCCCATAGACCAGGAAACTGCCGCCTAACGAGCGTAAATGTGTCCTCGCGCGGAATGGACGATGAAGCGTCGAGTCGCGAGAACGTGCCACAAAAGCCGGCGCGATTGGCCAAATCACACGCCCATACAATTTCCGGCCGCGCTTTTTGCGAAACACTTTCCGCCAGTGGCATTTCGGTGCCCGTCGGCCGGTTATTACGGCGGAAAAAACGCACAATCGCCAAATTACAATAGACACGTGAAATTGCGCGCTGATGAATGCGAGAGTGGCGGCAAATTACAGGATGTTCGCTTAAGAATTTAGCCGAGCAGTTTTTCAGCCAGGGTCCGGCTGGACGGAGCGTTTTTCAGGAGTTTTTGCCGGGAAGGCTGGTTCCCTTTTTGCGGCGACATTTTCGCGGCGATGGAAATGATGTGCCGCGCCATTGTTTCGAGTTTTTGCGGTGGAGATGTAGGAGTTGTGGAAGATGTAAATTTTTTCGCGTTTTTTCGCGGTTAACTTTTTTGAATGATGCTTCGACTTTGTATGTTTAGAGAAGAGGTACTTTGGTTCATTGAATGTGGATTTGAGAAATTTTGGATTTTTCTTGGGGAAAAAAATTCTGCAAAAGTTTTCAAAGTGCAAGTTCTTTAAACATGTCTACAAAAACATGTCTGGGAAAACAGAAAAAGTCTGAAAAATGAGAGTTTTCTGTTTTTCCAGACATTTTCTTTTTTAGCTAATTTCAATATAATTAAATCGGTAAAAAATCGGTAAAAAATCGGTAGAAAAATCGGTAAAAAATCGGTAGAAAAATCGGTAAAAAATCGGTAGAAAAATCGGTAGAAAAATCGGTTTAAATAAATAAAACATTATCAATTTAATAATAGAATCACTAAATTGATTTTCGTCAGCCATTCACTTTATCATTCAACGAATTCAATACAAGTTCTTCATTCACAATTTTAACTCCATTAAACCGATCAATTTATCTCGAACGCGACGAACACTGTCTATCCCAGCATTGAAGTCTCTACGCAATACAGTATCTCCACTCAAACTCCAACTCCATACACTCCTCTATGTCCGATTTAGCGTAAATTGGAGAACCAATTTACGCTTCAACAAATCAATTACTTCATTCACCGATCCAACCCTAACATTTGCTCAATCAATTCCTTCATTCCACAAATCCTATTTCCATTCACCACTCCTCATCCTCCTCATTTCAGGGACATCGATTCATTCCCGTTCCGCCATTTTTACATCTCTCTCCCCATAGAAAAAATGGAAACAAAAATGCGCTCGCACATAAGCGATCTTCTTTTCCCGATACCCGTCATTATCCGCGCGCACTTTTTCGCCCTGTAAATGTCCCGTTTACTTCGGGTATTTCGCGTCATTTTAATGACACCGGTCACGCGATTTATAACAGTATATAAGTCGCATAATATCGTTCGGCGGAAAAAACGGGGGGCGCTCAAATTGCTCTTCCGCATCGCGCTGCCACACACAATACCCCGAGCATACTTAAACGCACACGTATACATGCACAAGCGAGTCGCCGCGAACGCAGACGTATCGTGAAAACGCTGAAGGATGATGCCTCGTCATATGGACTGCGCCGCGCACATGCTCGCGACCATAATTATTGCCAAAGAAAACGTCGCTTACGAACCCTGACACTTACGGTAATTTCAATGCATTACACGCTGAAGAAGAATGATAAACGTCGCGTGCGATTCGCCGAACACTTTCCTCAGAGACAATGTTTCGGCGAGAAAAGTGTTTTGCGCAAGGTTGGGTTCCATTTTCCTATAAAGGAAAATGTTGGATTTCCAGCCGTTAAGGTGGGACTATCATAAATCGAAAAATAACAAATTTTTATAAAATTGACATTTGTAGTACAATTTGCTACCATCTATCATCTGACGTAAGAAAAAGTAACGTTCGCCGTTTAAAACCAGAGATATTGGA
>JABFPB010007274.1:0-11186 GCA_022817645.1 Ceratoteleas bidentatus | reverse complement strand
TGCCTGGACAAACTCTTTTAGTGTTTGCCCAAATTCAAAAAAGATATTTTGTATTGATTTTGAAGTTGAGAACTGCTCCTTTTTTAATAGTCTGCTGAGGAATAGTCTGCCAGTTTCAGCTTAATGAATTCCCCATCGTCATGTATCATCTGAAGTTGTCACCATCTTATAGAAATTACTATTTCGCATCTGTCGGAATAATTCTGTAACGTTACGGAATAATTCCGTAACATTACGGAATAATTCCGTCACGTTGCGAAATAATTACGTTAACTTTCACAGCAACCAGGATCCGTCATATATCACGGAATTTTACACAACTCTTTTTACAGTGTAGTAACCATTTCTTTAAGATATACTAACCACAAGATAAGACATTTTGCCTTAAGTTTCTCAACTTCAACGTTCAATTAAATTTTAAGTCCTAAAAAGTTCAATAAATAAAACGACTCAGATTTATTTATTGAATGATAAATAATTTGTTGAATGATAAATAAATGCCTGGCTACTGTCAATGTCCGCAACTTTAGTTTCAAAAAAAGGTTGAAATTTTAAAAACAAACACGAACTCTCCACATTTTCCTACTTTAAATCCAAGTTTCCCTACACTGAGAGAAAAGACCGTAGCTAAAACGCGACGTTTTTTCTCTCTGTGTACGAATTTGTCGAAAACTCATCTCCTCCGTCGGAAAAACGGTGATCTATCCCATTGAAACCGGTCATCCAATCACAATTCATTTCACATTTACAATACAACCACTACTCCCCTGCACAAAGAGTCGATTAATCATCAGTGCACCAAATATAATAATGCACCGCAAGCCGCAGGAAGCGGTACCGAAAACCCGGTAGCATTTCAAATTGTCGCGGCATGAATGGCCTGAATCGATTTGGGTGGGCCGCACCCCCTCCGCCCCCCTCGGATTGCCCCATTCAATGCCCTGACCGTCGGTCACAACGAGCGACAAAATCCAAATATTTTGTAATGGTCCTCACACTGCGATGGCGCGCGCGATTTGTAGGAGTCGCTGCGTGTCACCGGGGCAGCTGCGCAAATTAGCGGTCGCGACGAAATTTCGGCAACTTTGTGTGAATCGCATTGTGCCGCGAGGAGTTCGCTTTCATTGGGAGAAAATGATCTACTTTCTGGGGTGTCATTTCTCGTGTCGAACGAGAGGCTGATGTGACAGTTTTAGAGACAGTCGATAGTTTATTGAGACGTGTCGAATCGCGGGACAGATGAATTAAAAGATTAGTGAAATTTGTAAAGATATGTTAACTAAAAACTGATAATTTTTAGCATTCACAAGTTGTCATTTTTATATTTCCGTCCTTACTTTCCATTTTGATATGTTTTTTGTCATTAAAACATTTTTATTACAATTTAATAAAACCAAAGTGTTTGCAATTTACTAAAACCAATGTGTTTAAAGATTTCCTTCACAATAGCGTCATTTGTCAAAAGTTTAAAAGTTAAAATTTGAAGATTTTGGAATACTACACTGTAAAAAATTCTCTGCCAACTTTACCAGTAAAAATTACTATAAACAGCATCACTGTTTATATCGTAATTTTTACTGGTAATTTTATCTCAGTGCGTGAATGAAAATGTAATGTGCATATCACATACTAATGTTTAAATTTATATAATTTATTTTTCTTAAACAAAGAAATAATTGTCCAGGAAATGATATTCAATTTTAACGATGTTGTCACGAGTGCTGGCTGTCCAAAAGCTAAAGAACTTATACTTCATTTTGCGCAATTTTCCATTTATTTATAGCGGAAATATTTATGATCTTTCACAGTATAAACTCCGATTTACGTAACCGGTCGAAATTGAAAACAAGCTTCCATTTGAAATATACCTAAGATTCTTGCGACGATGAAAAAGTGTATAAATGATATTCGAACACTATGATTCGTTCGCATTATTCTATAGGCGTAGCGACATAATGGTCCGAAATAATCTTTATTATCGTTTGTACTGCGGGACTATAAATTTTGTCTTTTATTTCAATTACTATTATTTTCGCTCTTCCAGGATGTTTGACGTGAACTTAAATTTCAAAGTCGATTTTCGAATACTCTTCTTTAAAAGATACAGCATCCCATACAGATACAATTTCCTTTTAAAAATGACTGTTAGAAATGGATATATAAAAACGTATCCTAGCGGTTACTGTCTCGTCATTATCGTATAGACACACAAAATTAGCACATAATTAACCTTTTTTATAAAAAAACAAAACTTCTTCATAAAAGTCTTCTCATAATGTATTCCCCTAATGAAAAAATCTATTAGAAACTATTAGACATAGAAAAAAAACAAAATGCACATACAAATTATTTCCGTATGTAAGAACAAATTAATACCAATCAATTAAATATGTATTTGCGGATGGGTCATAATATTGCTTATTATAACCTATGCAAATTTTGACAGATTTTGGACGAAAGTCATATAGGTCCAAATAGACAATTTTTATTGCATGGAAAGAAAAATCTAACAAATTTAGTTACATTCACTGTTTACTTTTTGCGTAAGATATTTTCGTTACTAAAAACGCATACGCAATTGTATAAATTTTGCATCCCGCTTCGTGTGCAAATTTTGCTAAGAATTTTACTAATTCTAATTATCCCATTCAACTTAGAAACGAAAATAACGTCATACACCAGAAGCTTGTTAAAATCAAATCCCGAAATTTCCCTTCCCTCATTCTCTTTCAGTATCCGAACCATCTAAACCCAATAACGCCCAAAATCGAGCAACTAGCAAATCAAATAAACCAAAACCGTTTCGGTACTCTCGCGAGTCGCGTCCGAAATTTGATAATAATTAAACGAGGGTGGCGATGTACGATGACAAATCGACGCTTCGAAAAAAACGTGAAAGAGAAGGCAAAAGCGAAACGGAGGCGCGTTCGAAAACGCACACACCTGGTTCGAGCCATCCATAAAGCCGAATTTGTCGAGACTTTTCCGAAATTTCACGCCCATTACCATTGTGAATGGGCAGATGCCCTGCTTGTAACGTTAGCCGCCACAAAAAAGGGCCAAGTCAGAAATTAGACGTATTATACGGTCAGCGCGCTAATATATCGACGCGGACAATGGCGGAGTCGGCTGTGTGCGCAACATCCACGTGCTGGCGCTTTAAAAAATTGCCGAAAGGATGGCCCGTAGAGAGCAGTCCAGGTGTCTCAACGTGGGCGCGGCTCACTCCAAAAATTACGACTCACTATTACGGAAAAGTGGTGCAACTGGCGTGAGCACGCGGATTCTCGTGATAAGTCAATAACGGATACGACAAAAGTCGCGCATTTTCACGTAGACGTGTCTTAATCTAATACCTTCCGGTCTGATATTTAAACATTATTTTTTAGATCTTCTTCTTTTTTGAAATGTCATTATCGTTCTTTTTCATACATTTTCCCTTTAATCTTTTCATTTTTATCTTTTTCTCTCATATTTTTTTATTTTTGTCATTTCTTTTTACAATTCTTTATTAAGACACTTGTCGTTTAAGCTGTCTTTTTCATTCCACTTTTAATTACACTTTCTAAAGTTTACATCTCGGTGTACAACGACAAAAAATTGTTCATTAAAAAAACTTGAATTCCGTCGTTCTATTGCAGACAGCGTTTTCCTCGGTGCATTTAATTAAAAGTCATCGATCTTGATTAGCACTGCAGGCCTCATATCGATAGTCGTGATTCCGTGACGTGATTCGAACCCCTGTCATCCGATGGGCCATGAATACGTTTATGGGTGGAGGGTGATCCGGGTCGTAACCGGCCTTGTTCTCCAAAATCTGCTGAGCCGTCATTTGCCCTCAAACTCCTAGATTGCCGGATTTGTCTATTAGGACCGTTGAAAAAATCGTACGATGCCGTAAACATCAACCCTAACGTGTTTCTCCCGATCATGAATTACGGGTAGATTAGTTTTTTTTCATTTGTTCGATCCCTTAATACGTACATGTGTACGGGACCTTAACACACATCATTTTCCTCTCACATCATTTTACAAATTGAATTGTAGTGACAAAACAACATTTTTCATAGATTAACCATCATTTTTCTTCATGTCTCATAGGAGTATGTAATTTTTCGATGAAATGTCCCTACTATTTTTAAATGACAATAGATGGCGCTACTTTACTTAATTTTTTTTCGTATATGTCTTCAATATTTGGGTATTCAAAAGAAGTTTATAAACGTCTTTTGAATACCCAGTAGTAAACTTTCTAAACCAGAAAAAAATGTAACACAGGAAATTCTTTAAAAACATGACCTTTTTTCAGTTTTCTAAACTGTATGACCTCGCGACTTTGACTGTGAATAACTTTTGATTTAAACCAGCTAAAATCGTCCTTGTTCTTCTCCTCAATAATATCTCGAGGGAGAATGCAGAATTCCACCCACAAACCTCCCGACTTCGTCAATATTTTTTCTAACCTAAAATTCTAACCTAAAATAAATAGCATATTTACTCGTCAAACAGAGCCGAAACTTTATATCCGAGAGACGTGTTTGTAAAGTGGTTATGCGCGTGCGCGCCCACGCAACCTTTTTTGGCCGAAACGTCCGCCCCGGCACGTCAACACTAATTGATATAAACGCACGCCGTAATATACTTGTCATAGAGCGTGTACCCCAGTCACGAGCCTTAAGCTTCGGCTTACGTCTGGCGATATTAGACGTCGCGCACGCGGGCACCGCGGTCTAATATCGGCAGAACCATTAACATATGAAAGGTCGGTTGCGGGGGGTCGTGCGGCACCCCAAGGTCCGTACTTGAGCGCGCAGAAAAACTGAAATTAACGTTGCTTACAAGCTTCGTTAATGCGATTTTACGCGGTCGCCGTGTTTGCGCAACATTTGCACTTTAGCATTATTCATACTTAGGAGCTGGATAAATAGTAAAGCAAGAAAAGGGGTGGGGTGAAATATGTATATAAAGTTAAAAAATGTTTCAAGGTTTGAAGAGTTTATGTATTTGAAATTCGAGTGGAGAATTATAAAAAATGGGCATTCGTATTATTAAAACGTTTCAACATTCCAAATGGCGAATCTAATATGGAGTAATTTATTTTTACAGTGCTAAACATTTTTTTTCGTCTTTCGTAGATAATCCATTATGAATATTATATATTTCAACTTAGTTACATGAGACATTCTAAAATTTATGAAATTCATATTCAAAAACTTTTGATATTAGCCAATCTTCAAACAAAAATTGAATAATAATTTCTGGTTATTTATTTTTTTTTCAAAAGTAGTTTAAACAGAATATCATCTGAAGTCGAAGAATCGTGGTAAAATAAATTGTGGCTGCTATAATGGACACGTTGAAGCCACTGGATGTATGTCGCACATAAATCAGGGACAACAATGTCGTTTATTCTTTGAGCATGTTTCCCCGGAACAGTAAAAAAGTAAGCGAGCCGAAAAAAGCAAACATGGAACAGAAAGCAGGAAAAAGGAAAAGGACGAAGTCGACAAAGTAGCGGAAGAAGTATTATGCTGAAGAGTTACTCGAAACGGATGAAAAGGCACATTTTGAAATGCAATTTGGTAATCGAATAAAGGCGTGTTAAGCTCATATTCCTGAAATCGCTTAAACAAACATTCGCTCTATATATAACAAACAATTGGTCATCCTGCGACGAAGGGCACTTCTTTAGCGGCGTTTCTTTTCATTGAACTTTACCCTTTGACACCATGGGGAACAGTGAATGGAATCAAACAGAGATTAAGTATGGTTCAGATATCCACAGGGAGACAAACGTCGAGGTATGGTTTTTTGCAAAGTCAAAATCCAATTCCAAAACCGACATAAAAACTGACAACAAAACGACAAAAAACGGTGTAAGAAAAAAATATCGTTAATTTTTCAAATACCAATCTGAACTGTAAAAACATTAAAAAATTGCTACTCAAAGCCGATCAACTATTGAAAATCAGTGACAGTCACAAACCTACAAATTTTAGAAATATGTTTACAGATTGTTATTGCCAAATGTGAAAAGGCACTGACAATAAAAAGTGGGAACTATACATGGAATTTGACTCGGGAAACCGATTGTGGAATAATTTGATTGTGGAATCAAACTCAGTACATCTATACATCCACTATTCCTAGATAGGTTCCATGATTGAAATTCCTAGAAGGGTTCCATGAATGGATTTCCAATCATGTAACCTATGTAGGAACAGTGGTTGGATACTTGAATCAAGCTTGGTTTCACTATGGTTTCCAGAGTCAAATTACTTTTATGGTTCCAAGCCAATATTTTTTTGGGGCGGGGAGGGGACCATCTTGCATCAATTGTCTCATTAGCGCCTTACAATCTAAAAAAAGGAAAAAAACAAGGGGCCATCAAAGGTATTTATTTTTTCTTGGTCGTTATTTTCTTCTTTTCGAAAACCAGGGTACATGAAAAAACTCAGCCGCGCAGATTAGACGTGGTGATTTCTGATGGAAACGTTAAATAAACACGCTAGCGACACAAAGAGGACGTCGTTCGAGATTCTCGGAGCACTACAAGCGACAAAACAAAGAGAAACAGGCGACAACAGTTTGGTGTCGTATCAGCTGTTATATTGTCTGACGCACGATCGTCGGATACCTAGGCATACCTTCCTTGATTTATCCCTGGCCAATGTCAGACGCTTTGGCAGTCTGTATGTCGCCGCGCAGTCTCCTTAATTTGTATAGTGTTCCATGAACTGCTACGCGATCGTGACTCTTGGCCGAACTATGCCAGCCATTCACGGATTACGGCTTTGATGAACTCCCGCGTCGAACGGAAATACATGTTACTCACTTCGCCGGAATTTTAGTCGGCATTCATGTTAATAAGTCGGCACTTCGATCCCCGCATTCGGGGGTATTCATTTCGACGTTTATCCGGCGAAAAACGCGCCCCGGAAGTGCCCCGCGAAAGTTTGCTCACCTCGCGATTTTGGCTGTCGATAACTTTTGAAACTTCAGGAATTTCGAGGTAGTTACTTTAGCAATCAAACAATTTCGAGTGAGATAAGCGGGAACGCAGGTTGTTTCCGGTTACCGAACGATTTATTTGTGGACGGTCGAACATAACCTAAAAAAGAAAAGTCGGGAAATCCGGCACGTATGCCGACGAAGGGATAAAGAAAAAAAGTGTTTACACAATATGAATGTCGAGAGTGAATCGGTGTCTTTTCATCTGTCGGTATAAATCACCTGACGCGTCGAACCGGGGCTCATTTCAATGACGAAATCGTCAGCCTGATTTGATTTTCACGTAAATTTCCTCGTCAAACAATGACCCGGACAGCTGTGTATTTTGAGAGATCATGACTAGAGTGATTTCGCGGGGAACGAGGGCCACTCTTTTTTTCGTGTGTTTAAAATGCGACGAGGGACTCCGCGGGGTTCTTTAACTCCGGATAAATGGTTCTAAATGATTGTCGAAAGATTTATCGTAGATTGACGCAAAGTCGTTCTTCATTGACGGTCGACAAATCTCCGGATTAGCCCGACGTGTCTTTTTACACGAAACTCGCACTTTCAATCGAATGTTAAAAGTACAAATGTCATTCAGCGGAAACACCGATTTTTCGAGAATCTTTCCTCAGACGTTCCACAAAGTCGACTTTTTCGCTGTAAACCCAATTTCGCAAACATCGGCCCGAATATTAAGGACGAGCACTTCCTCAAATGAAAACCATAAAGTTCGTTTGGCGTGGCCTCTCGATGCGGAAGTGCGCTCGTAACTCAAGAATCCAAATGCGAAACGCAACATCGAACGTTTCGCCGGTTCTCCCCTCGTTTCAATTTATCTTCGGCCGCAGTCGAAAAAGCAGTTTCCTTTTCTCGCCAATAAAATATGACGCAAAAGCTTGTCACTAGGCCACTCATTTCACACGATTTACAACTGCGACGTTCGTCTGCACACTTCATCGTGACATTTGTTTTGCGTTATTAATGATGATTACGAAAAAGGGCGGGTAAACGCTAGCAAAAACCGTCCCGACTCTCTTTTCTCCCGACAAACCGTCGATATTTGCGTACAGAAACCGAAAATACCCGGCAAAATACGGCCGACAGCTGAGGCGAGAAAGTCGTTCCACCTCGCAACTTTGACCTTTCGTAACTTGGCATCAAACGTCCCAATTGACTCGATTTCTCCAGAAGTAACTTTTTCTTGAATGAATCATTCAGCATACTGATTTTCTCCGATTTTTTCCAACCACGAAATCTGTTTTTCCTTTTTCACGTTTTGTACCTAATGTTAAATTCTGGCAAGACGCAATTATAAACGCATTGGTCTTGAAATTGCTTGACACCACTTACATATTTTAAGAAAAACATTGCAAGGAAGTTGTCCCACCGCGTAAATATGATTTTTCATAACTTAATCCAATGTGACTTCGATCCTTACAAAAATCATCTTTCTCCGAATGAACCAACCAGCACACCGCTTTTCATTCACTTCTTCCAACCCCTGATCCCGTTTTTACCTCTTTTTTCGTGGTTTCCTCCTAACCTCAAACTGCGTCGACACGTAATTGCGATCGCATTGGCCCGAAATTGCGTGACAATGCGCGTAAATGCGATAAACGTGCGATTGAACGATCCGCTGTGGAAAATGCGGATAAAGCCGAGGTGATGCAAGCGCATCGGCGATCGATCAGCGCCGTTGTGTTGCGGCAAAAGACGAATTAGGATGAGGCTTTTATGTCCGCTCTAACAAGCGGACGCGATGCCAAATTTTCCGGTTAGTCTCGGATCCCGCCCCTGCGGAATCGTCGGCTTTCAGGGCGTTCGCCACCCTAAATGCCTCCATAATGCTAAAACGACAGGCTGCAACGCCGACACAATGCCAAACATCCGGCCAATTGTCGCGCCTCCTCGGGACTACTGGTACTGCGACTGCGGCGGTAATTATTGTCCTGTAGGTTACGGGGTCGATCGCTGCGTGCCAAACAACTTTTTGCTTCGCAGTCGTCGGGCTTTTTGGGTCATTCAAGAATTCGCCACTTTCGAATGATGCTGCGAGGAATTGACCGGGCATTGTCCGCCACTTAGTGACGATCGAAGGTGGATGGTGAAGCGATTCTTCTTGGGAAATTTGGAAAAGTTCGTTAAGGTGGATTGGTTCCTGTAAAATGCGCCATTTTTGTTTGCTTCAAGTTTGTTTCAAGTTGGTTTTTTGCTTTAGACATTATCTTGACACTGAGAAAACGAAATGGTTTAGTATAACAATTAAGAGGAGGACAAACTCGATTGTCAACTCAGTATGTCGGTAATGTAGACATGTCTCGTTGCGCCAATTTTTTCTGCTTTTTTAATTTTCTGCGTTTTTTATGAAGAGTCCGTGGTTTGTTTACGTTCATAGATTATGGTTGTTCATTGTCAGTCCAATCTGCCACAATTTTTTAAATTAATGTGAACAAAAATTCGAAGTGCAGGATAAAACGTACACAAACATCTCGAATTTTTGTTCACATTAATCTAAAAAATTAAGTGGAAGAATGAACTGATATTCGCCCGTAGGGATTAATTATCCCTACGGGCGAATAATATTAAATAATATTTTGATAATATTTCTACAATATTATATATTCTGGAATATTTCAAGAATATTATTCAATATTATTCGGAATTGTTCCGTATAAGGATCTATTGATACCCTATTGGAAGAAGACAGGAAAATTGCAAAATTGGTACTTTTTATTACTAAATCTGATTAGTGAATTTGTTTACACTGTAAAAAAAGTACGTAAAATTCCACCAAATTTAACGGAAAATTACGTTATATATTACGAAAGTTTACAGAATCAGATGAAAACATTCCACTCGCAACGTAATATTCGTTTAGTGGAATTTAACATTCAATTCATGAAATAGGTTAACAGTGCATTATTTATGTATGGAGAATTAATTAAATATGTTGCTTTTTAATTGTGTCATAACTCATCTATATGATAATATTTCATATTCATTTGATTTAACGATAGTTCCGTACAAAATTTCGTACGGAAATAGTTAATTCGTGAGATTAAAAATAGGAACTTTACGTAATACTTTACGGGAAATTCCGCATTTGGTGGAAAATTACGTTAAATTTCACGGCAACCAGATTCCGTTTCATATTTAACGGCATTTTACGCAACTCTTTTTACAGTACCTGTGTAGTAGTTTCAGACAATTAAAGATTAATATTATTTAATGGATGGACAAAATATCGAAACATCTATTTCACAATGAAAAACTTAATTTAATTCGTATAAAATAAAATCTTTCTCACACAGTTCAGCTCTTTCCATCTCTAAAAGTGGCAGCAATTATAATGCTTATTATCGCAATGCAAATCAGCAAAAAAACCTAAATGAATATTCCCTCGTATCGCCCACCAACGATCAATTCAATAAAGCACTCGCTCGTCAAGACCAGTTTAAAATCTGGAACCTAACTGCATGACCGGACAGATTTTCCCATCGAATGATGCGCGGCGTCAAAACAAAATCCTACAATTCAGGTCAGATGTATTTTTACGCCCGATTTTATTAAGACGTCTTAATAGCGACTGTCAATCACAATTAGGGATTTAAGTAATCGAGGAACTGGATGATGCATGAATATCAGCGTGAACAGCGCTCGCCCATCGGACAGGAGAACCCTTCGTCATAAAATTGGCTGGCTCATCAGCGCTACAAAAGGCTAAGTGCTGCTTTGTGTTGCCGGAAGTGCCGAAATAACCGGCGATGCCGGGCTTAATCACACGTTTGATGCGTATTGTCTTTTTTTGGCTTTCCACAATATCGACTTTCTGAGATTTCGGCTGATATATAGACATTATTCGAAACGCGACCATATTTCGCCTCAATAATATCAAAAGGATCCCACACGATCCTTACGGAAAATGGGTTTCACCGATTTAATTTATAATTATGAAAACAATGTTCTTTCAGAGGGACTCCTAGTTCCTAGTAGAGGGACTTCTCTAGTTGCGCCAAACCGCGTATGCAGTTTTTTTCGTATGCAGTTGCGCCATGATAAAATCGAATATGCAGTTGCGCCAACCGATAACAACGGATGAAGTAACTGATAACGTAATTACTTAACTAATAGGAATTACTTAATTAATAGAAATTACTTAACTAATAGGAATTGGAATTAAGACCCGAAAA